>JAXIVJ010001463.1:105000-137409 GCA_036785665.1 Chirona hameri | reverse complement strand
GTCATTTTTCAAAAGATTTAAAAAAAAACTCATACACACGCAGACACATCAGAAGACAGGTAATAACCGAGCAATAAATACGAACTAGTCCAATGTAGCTATGTCCCTATAGATGGTGTCAATCTCAACAAACTCAATGCCGTCACAGTACATGCAGGAGTCACATGGCTATGCATCACTGACGGTCATGTCTCAGCAGTATATCCCATATGGGACTCAGACGCACTCCTCCTTCATCCAGGTTCAAAGAAGCACGTGCCTCTTTAATTTCTATGGCCTCCCTGACCTTCCTGAATCTGAATCTGAATCTGAATTTGTAATAATATAAAGTAAGAATCCTCTTGATAACTCTGAAAAAAACTACATCAATAAATATGAGATACCCAATTTTGAATTTTGATACCCACCCATGGGGAAAATGAGAGGAAAAAATATGATTTGCACCACTTCAACTTCACATTCAGTCCTCACACTCTTTCTCTTATGTGTAACAACAAGTCAGGCATTTGAATTACATATGAATGAACCTCGCCACTAATGTCTACCATATCCTCCTCCAGCCTCCTCCAAAAAAAAAAACACCTTTCATTTCGGAGGAGGTTTGAGGCGAGCTTGGAGGAGCTTAGAGGAGTTTGGATGAGCCACAGGACGATCAGATTACTTTGGAGGAGCTTAGAGGAGGTTAGAGGAGCGACTGGAACAGACCCCATTATGAATGCACAACTGATGTTGAAAAATACTACCCCAGGTGATGTCATAAATCTTGCAGCATCACCCATCTAATTACCTCAACCTTGATGCATGGGGGTGGACAGGTACCTTAGTCACAGAATACCGGCCAGGAGCGGAGCCAGACCTTCAGAAGGGGGGGGGGGGGCAAGGCCCCTGGGTGAGGCCCCCCCCCCCCACAAATACCCCTGGATATAAAAAAACTACGGATTTCGACCACTTTATTTTGTGAGGCCCCATTTTTAAACAATTTTTCTTCGTCTACTTTTGATAAGCTGGATTGGACCAGGACCCTCAGTAGGCATTGTACCGAGCGCATTACTAATTTGTATTGTTACATACAGGAGAGAAAACCTATCTTAGCTGACAACAGGCGGGGGTCAGCTTTTGAGTGTGGAGGCGGCTGAAATGAAGAAAAAAAATACGCCCATTTCGATACTTGTATTTGCAGCATTTGTAATGTGGATTTTCATGTTATAGTAGGTAGGTATGTACTTGTTAGTTAGCGCCGCGAAGCGCGCGAAATTTTTACGGTTTTGCTTGATAAAACCCAGAAATATAGGCGGCGGGCCTTAGAGGATAATAAGCTAAAAATGCTATTCATTCAATTCAGCGTTACGACGAACCGATGACAATGACTATGGCTTCGTTATGACGATGACTACCGATGTGACGCCGGGAAGCGGCGTGACAATTTTAATTTTAGGTCCTGAAAAACGAAATGTTAATGTAGGGGGTCTATATAATAGGGGTCGACCCTCCCCCGCCTTTTAAAAGTGGGGGTGTTTGCCCAGATTTCCCCCCCCCCCCCCCCCCCCCCCCCTCCCGACCCTCCCGTCGGCGACGCCCCTGGCTGACAAATATTGCAGCACTACACTCTCCTGCGAAGAAAATTGTTAAATTGTTTTGTAATACCATCACCCCCCCCCCCCCCCCCGAATTAAAAAACGCATCAGACTTATCAAATTACCATTTTTAAACCCAAGAAAACATTGCACCAGGTGGGTCAGAGTACAGCACATTACCGCTCATTATGACCGCGCCGACCACGGCTAGCAGGCGCTCCAGATATAGCTGGCGCTCCAGGCGACGGCTAGCAACCCCTGGGCAGGCTCGAGGGCCCCGTTCACAGACTCAATGGCCCTCCGGATAAGCTCGAGAGGGCCCTGAACAGACTCAATGGCCCCTTGGCAAGCCGAGAGGCCCCTGAGCAGACTCTAATAGCCCCTGGGCAGGTTCGAGAGTCCCCTGAACAGGATCAATGGACCATTGGGAAAGCTCGAGAGGCCCCTGAACAGACTATAATGGCCCCTAGGCAGGTTCAAGAGGCCCTTGAACAGACTCAATGGGCCCCTGTCCAAGCTCGGGAGGCCCCTGGGCAGGTTCGGGAGGCCCCTGAACAGACTCAATGTGCCCCTGGGCAAGCTCGAGAGGCCTCTGGGCAGATTCTAATGGCCCCTGGGCAGATTCGAGAGGCCCCTGAACAGACTCGATGGGCCTCTGGGAAAACTATAATGGGCCCCTGGGCAGGTTCAAGAGGCCCCAAACCAGACTATAATGGGCCCCCTGGTCAGGCTCGAGAGGCCCCTGAACATACTCAATGGGCACCTGGACATGCTCGAGAGGCCACTGGACAGGTTTGTTGGGCCGTGGGTGGGCTCAATTGGCCCCTGGACAAGCGAACATGCTCTAGAGGCCTCTAGGCAGGTTTTTTGGGGCCCCTGAGTGGGCTCAATGGGCCCCTGGACATGCTCGACAGGCCCCTGGACAGGTTTTTGGGCCCCTCTGTGGGCTCAATGGCCCCTGGATATGCACAAGAGGCCCCCTGGGCCGGCTTCGAAAGCCCTTCAGTGTCTCTGAGGGCCCTTGACATGCACCAGAGTGACCCTTACCTGGTTTGAGGGCTCCTCAGTGACTTTTTGAAAGCCATTTAGCTAATGCAAATGGTATCTGGGCCAATCTTGGTGGGACCCCCTTTGACCCGTAGGGGGGGGGGCAATTGCCCCCCTCCCCCCCCCCCCCCCCCTGGCTGCACCCCTCAATACCACTCAGTCCGTGTTGTGATATGATGGATACAGAATGTGTTTTCAACCTATTTGCGAGGGGCTAAATCTCAATAAGCCTCACAAGAAGAGTTTCATAAATCTGAAACTCTTCAGATTTTGTTTGTTTATGCATTGGTAGCTGTTGAGAAAAAAAGCATGTATTTGTAAAAATTGGTTTTAATTGAAACTTTCACTTTTTGCTAATATATAGCAAAAGGTGAAAGTTTTCTAAGCAAAAAGTTATTTTGCATTAATTTTTGGATAGTATTCAACATGAATGGCACATTTAAGTAATATCATGCCTTATCTTCTCCAGGTTTCCTTCTGAAAAACTGTCACAACAGCGGTGGAAGACCCTGGTAGGAGCAACGGAGATCACCCCCAGTTCGGGTGTGTGCCTCAACCACTTCCGAGGGGATGACATCTCTGTCAACAAGAAAAGAATGAGGCTAGTGAAAGGTGCATTCCCCTTGCCACAGGTAAATGAGAATGTAGCCTTTCCTGGTGTTGTTTGTTAATTATTGTAGGTACATATCTGAAGCATTGTTTGTATGATTTATTCTGTTCCGTTGTGAATAGAGTACTCCAGACCTGTGTCGTCATTGCTTCTATCCTAATGTCCTTCTGTTCTTCTTACCTTTCCTTTGTATTTCAGAATGGTGTGATCATTGGCATTTAATACACATGTGCTAAATGACTTGAGGTCTATTTATGATCACACCATGTCAAATCAAGAGCCTATCCGATGTCCATATCCTGACTGCACATGGAGCATTCAAGAGGAAGACCGCACTACCCTCATAGCCCTGCTCCAGATGCATGAGCGGGCTACCCACCCTACACCACCTGCCAGTACCACTGCCCAGGTGGAAAAGATAAAGCGTCCTATCATCGCTGCTGGGGGAACAACTGAGGAGTGGTCCTACTTCTTGCAACGCTGGACGACATACAAGGCAGCCACACACATCAAAGGACCTGAGGCTGTGTATCAACTGCTTGACTGTTGTGAGGAGCAGCTGAGGCGGGACCTCGCCCGTCTGTTTGGAGCCCTCTCCACTGCTGAAGAAGACACTGTCCTCAAACGCATCAAAGATCTGGCTGTCCGTGCTGAAAACGTCCTGGTGGCACGTGAAGAGCTGCACAACTGCAGACAGGATAGAGACGAACCGGTACGTGCCTTTTGTGCCCGCCTGAAAGGCATCGCCCTGACATGTCAATATACAACCACCTGCAGCTGCCCCGAACCGGGAACCGTGGACTACAGCGACGAGATGATCCGAGATGGTCTCATCCGTGGCGTCTATGACCCCGAAATCAAGCTCTCCCTCCTGTCTGAGAAAGACGGAACAACCTCACTCGAAGACACTCTCCGATTCATCGAGTCCCGGGAGGGCGGCAAACAGTCTGCTCAGCGCCTAGCCGCTGCTTCAGGTTCAGCTGTGCCGGCTCACGTCAGCGCTGTCAGCAGCTTCCGTCGACAGCAGCGTGACGCCCATCGAGTCCGACAGCCCCCTGGATCCACTGATGGTGGTGGAGGATCAACCTCTCGGCCCTGTGGCTTCTGCGGCACCAGGGACCATCCTTTGGACAGAGCCAGCCGGGTGTCTAAATGCAGTGCGTATGGGCACCAGTGTGGTAAGTGTGGCAAAATGAACCATCACGAACGTGTGTGCAGATCGAGCAAACCGCGGCTGCCTGCCACTTCTCAAAGTGTCGCGGTGGCATGGTCCCAACGCTCGACTGAGTCTGACCCACCAGCCCAAACCGAGATCGCAGAACCGAGTGCTTCCACAGTGTTTGACACTCTGTGCAGTGTCAGTAAGCAGTCTGACGGCCCGCTCCCCGCACCTCACGGGCAGCTTTTGATGGAACACCATCTGTATGACTCTCTTCGTGACACCTGGGAAAGGGGGCCCTCTGCGCCACAACCTACTGTCCCTGTATTCGTCTCACATCTTCCGTGTGACTCCAGGGCCCTGGGTCTCGACACCGTCCTACGTCGACCCACCACGTCCCCACTGGTATACGCCGTCGCGGACACAGGCTGTCAGTCCTGCCTCGCAGGCACCTCGTTCCTGCGACACCTGGGGCTCGACAAACGCCACCTCACTCAAGTTCAGCTGAAAATGGCTGCGGTCAACAACGATCCCATCCACATCATTGGCGCCCTCCCTCTCCGCGTCTCAAACACCCGGGGACCCGGGGGCCTGGAGACAAGACAAGTGGTGTACTTCACTGATGCCACCGACAAATTCTTCCTCTCTCGCGGAGCCTGCGAAGCACTCGGCATCATCCCACCCGACTTCCCGAAGATTGGTACACACTCTCAGTCCAAGGCAGCACCCATCGCGGCACCCATGAGCACGTCAAGTGACACTGCTGCACCAGTATCCTGCATCACAGCCGAGTGTGACTGCCCACGACGTCAGCTCCCCCCACCGCGCCCAACTGCGCCACCGTACCCTCCCACTGAGGAAAATCGGGCTAAGCTAGAGGCCTGGCTCCTCGACTACTACGCATCCAGCACGTTCAATGTGTGCACACATCAGACCCTACCCGCGATGGAAGGTCCGCCTCTCCGTCTGATGGTAGATCCTGAAGCCACACCCGTAGCTCATCACACACCCATCCCTGTCCCCATCCACTGGCAGGACGATGTCAAGGCCGGCTTGGACCAAGATTGTCGCCTAGGAGTCGTCGAGGAAGTCCCTATCGGTACACCCGTGACTTGGTGTCACCGGATGGTGATCAACCCCAAAAAGAACGGTAAGCCCCGACGGACGGTTGACCTCCAGGATCTGAACCTCCACGCCACCCGCGAAACCCACCACACTCAGTCGCCGTTCCATCAAGCCCGGGCAGTCCCACGGGAGACGAAGAAAACCGTGTGCGACGCATGGAATGGTTACCATGCCGTGCCTCTCCACCCCGACGACCGCCACCTCACTACGTTCATAACGCCGTGGGGTCGCTACCGGTACTGCGTCGCCCCTCAAGGCTACACGGCTTCAGGAGACGGGTACAGCCGACGGTTCGACGCTCTCGTCGCCGACATCCCGCGCAAAACCAAGTGCGTCGACGACACCGTTCTATGGGCAGACAACATTGAGGAGTCATTTCACCAAGCTGTCGAATGGCTGGACCGCTGCGGCCGACATGGCATCACGCAGAACCCGTCCAAATTCCGCTTCGCGAATGACGTCGCGGAGTTCGCTGGATTCGAAATCACACCGACGACTGTGCGACCGTGTCCGCGGATGCTGCAGGCGATCGAGGGCTTCCCTACTCCTCGGAACCTGACCGACGTCCGCAGCTGGCTGGGCCTACTCAATCAGGTGTCGTACGCGTTCGCATCAGCCGATCAAATGCGACCGTACCGTGACCTGCTCAAACCGGGCCAGTCCTTCGCGTGGACCGACCAGCTGGGCATCCTCTTCCAGCAGTCGAAAAAAGTCATCATCGCCCAAATCAAGGACGGTGTTGAAATCTTTGACAAGACTCTCCCCACATGCCTGGCCACCGACTGGTCGAAGGAAGGACTCGGCTACTGGCTCCTACAGAAGCACTGCCAGTGCGCCGGAACTCGGCCATTCTGCTGCCACTCTGGCTGGCGTGCCGTGTTGGTTGGGAGCCGCTTCACCCACGGCGCCGAATCCCGTTACGCACCAATCGAAGGCGAGGCACTGGCCGTCGTGGACGCCCTTCACAAGACTCGTCATTTCACTCTTGGCTGCTCTGACCTGCTCGTGGCTGTGGACCATCGACCTCTGCTGAAGGTCCTCGGTGATCGCTCCCTGGAAGAGATCCCGAACCCGCGGCTTCGGAACCTAAAGGAGAAGAGCCTTCGCTTCAGGTTCCGTGTTGTTCATGTCCCTGGCATTCGGAACAACGCAGCTGACGCCGTCTCTCGTCACCCGGTTGGGGCACCCGAAGCACCTGACCTCCCTGATGACGCATCAGTTGACACCACGTCGGCTCCTCCGAACCTGCGGGACACCCCTCGCGCCTGGCCGATCCTCGACGCTCTCGCCAACGTCCGGACGCACGAGACAATCGACACCTCATCATGCACGCCATTGAGTGCCTCGGCCACCACTGATCTCATCAGGTCAATAACCTGGGACGACGTACGCACGACAACCACCAGCGATCCTGAGATGCTCCGGCTCATCGATTCCATCAACAACGGCTTTCCAGAGGCGCCGACTGACGTACCAGTCGCGATCCGACCGTACCACAGATACCGCGACCATCTCAGCGAATACGACGGCGTCGTTCTCTACAAAGACCGAGTGGTGATCCCTCCTGCCCTTCGTCATCGTGTCCTTCAGGCACTCCATGCAGCCCATCAAGGCGTGTCGATGATGGACTCTCGAGCCGCCAGTTCCTTCTTCTGGCCCGGCATGTCGCAAGCCATATCGGACACCCGATCCCGATGCGACACATGCAACCGCAACGCGCCATCCCAGCCGAGCGCCCCTCCTACGCCACCCATTCTGCCGGCATATCCCTTCCAGAGCATCTGCGCTGATTACTTCTCGCACTGCGGACGTCACTACCTGGTTGTCGTCGACCGTTACAGCAACTGGCCCATCGTCGAGGAATCCTCCAACGGGTCGAGCGGTCTGGTCTCTGCCCTGCGCAGGACCTTCGTCACCTACGGGATCAGCGAGGAACTCACCTCCGACGGTGGACCAGAATTCACCGCCACAGCGTCCGAGACATTCCTCCGCAACTGGGGCGTTGGACACCGCCTGTCATCTGTCGCATTCCCCCATGGGAACTGTCGGGCAGAAGTCGCGGTGAAAACTGTGAAGCGCCTTCTCTGCGACAACACGCTCGCCACTGGTGGCCTGAACACGGACCACTTTCAGCGCGCCATGTTACAGTATCGCAACACCCCGGATCGTGACACCCGCCTCTCCCCAGCACAAGTGCTCTTTGGCCGTCCGATCCGCGACTTCATCCCCATACACCCAGGGAGGTATCGGCCTCATAGCACTTGGCGGGAGACACTGGCCAACCGCGAGGAGGCTCTACGGAACCGGCATATGCGTACACACGAACGCCTATCTGAACACACGCAGATCCTGCCACCCCTCGCGATCGGCGACTGCGTCCGCCTCCAGAACCTGGTGGGCCCGCATCCGACCAAGTGGGACAAGACGGGTATCGTGATCGAGGTGCGTCAATTCGACCAGTATGTCATCCGTGTCGACGGCTCGGGTCGCGTGACCATCCGCAACCGTCGCCACCTACGGAAATACCTTCCATTCATGCCTCGCCCCCCGACCCCTCCGCTGCTCAATCTCCCAGGGCGGCCACTGATGTCCGATGCCCGGAATGCTCACCCCTCAGCCGCTCGACCAGCTGTCAACCCGCCACGCCCGCCAGCTCCGGTCCGCCTCACACCCGACAGCCCACGGCCGAGCCCATCCGATGCTCGATTGCATGCACCGACACCATCGACCTTGACCGCCGCCCCTGCACCTGCAGCACCCGGTACACTGCCCGTCGCTCCCCAGAGTCCACCACCTGACACACGGTGTGCTGCGAATCCCCCGCCGGCCGTACCCCATCCCACGCACACCGCTCAGTCAGAGCATGATCCCACTACACCCGCCGCCCTTCTCGGCAAACTCGCCTGCCACCTTTCCTAGCGGAGAACTATGCGCTCACTTGATTGTATATTGGTCTCTCAGGTGTGTTATCTGCATCGTGGTGTTTGTCGCCGCTAAGTTGGCCATGGCTCAGTTGCTTGTGTAATGTATATACGCGTTGCGCTTTGAATGAAGCCATTCACGGTTGCTCGTGGTAGCAGCTACACCCAGTCTGTTTATGTTATGTTCTCATAGTTTGACTGTATCAGACTGATGTTATGTTGTATCATACTTTGAGACTTCAAAGTCTCGGGAGGGGATAGAGTACTCCAGACCTGTGTCGTCATTGCTTCTATCCTAATGTCCTTCTGTTCTTCTTACCTTTCCTTTGTATTTCAGAATGGTGTGATCATTGGCATTGAATACACATGTGCTAAATGACTTGAGGTCTATTTAGTGAACACACCAATGAAAAGGATTGTTTGTGATTGTCTTATTAATGCTCATTTCAAAGTTTATTTTGCATCGCATCCATTGACAAGTTTAATCAAACAACTATGTATGGTTGGTGCATAACAAACAAGCGTCATCATATTACTACAGGGACGGCATCACAAGCACTAAATGATGTGACATGCTATCTGGGAGTGGTGCCATGAATGTAATGGTACTCGGTCAACTGAACTAGTGACAACTGAACCAGTCACAACTGGACCAATTATTTGAGAACATTAATCGCGATTGCATTTTTCATGAGTTTTTTTTTCTCGTTTGTTCCTAGCTATCATAGTTCCCAATATATACGCTTTTTAATTTTCAAGTGCACTGACGGAATGGTGAAGTTGAGTTTGCAACATTCAAAAGAAAATAACAGTCTGCAAAGAAGTGATTCTAAATAGTGGTGTGGCCACTCCAATTTTACGAATGCCTGGCAAGCATGAGTGGTGCACATGTATTTTTTGATCTAATGGGGGGGAGTTTCAGGAACCAAATTTTGCAGGTGAAATCGGACACGCTTACTCGATCGATACACACCAAAAACTCCATATTGGCCTGCGAGGTGGCAATGCCCCTTTAATGCACAGTGAAAGCCTTTCTTCCATATTGTGTATCAAATATATGAATGTTTATCAATTTAAAGGGAAATAATGACCTTTTTCTACTAAAATGGAGTTAGCACTTGAAATCGCCAGACGAGATAAAAATATATTGTAAATTCATCACATTTTGCATGAAAACTTTCCTACCGAAAGATATTTCAAGTTAAAGTTGATAAGCGTTCCACACTTTTAACGACCGGTAGTTGCACTACTTCTGACCTTTTGTCAAGTACTTTTGGTCCTCATCAAACTTTTTCCTTATTTTTTCCCGTATTATTCCCGTATTATTTCTTTTCCCGTATTATTTTTTTACGCAATGGAGTGGAAAATATATTGTGCGTTCTGCTTGTTGTGATTATATGCCCGGCGATCTTCTAAAACTAACAACGATTGGAAAAAGTGGCAATAAAATCGGAAGCTCATCGATGCACATCAACGCGGCATAGTTAGTGGTTGCGACCCTCAATTTTTGCAATTCGATTCATTTGTTTTCAACATTAGGAGTTGTGTATAGTTTGTCTGTGGCTGTATATAACACTATGCTTTATTTTATCATGAAAAATAATAATTTTTCCCAAAAAAACTAACGAACAATAACACAAAACTGGCAATTAAATCAGAAGCTCATCGATGCACATCGACGGCGACCTATTTAGCGTCGGCGATTTGTTTACAAAGTCATTGTCATGCTTCTCGGCGCACTTAACCATCTCGGCGCACTTGGCGAGTTGTTCCTGATTAGTATACCCAAGTCCCGTAGCAGGCTTTGTTAATGACGTCATTGGTGCATTCTTGTGTAGCATTGCAAAATATATCTGATTTCGAGTTGAAAGCTAATTAAAGACTTATTCAAATGATTGTTTTTAAGTTTGAATTTTCTTGTTAATCATTATTAAAGGTATTTTATCACTGTATTTCATAGTAGTTGACACTTCAGAAACTTGTGACGTAATAATATTGTATCCAATATGCATTTCCCTCACCTTTTGCCATTGTGGCGCAGTGCCGAGTGCTTTGCAAATACTAGCTTGCCTGGGGTTCAATTCATTCCGCTCTTATTTTATTCGAGTTGGTATAGTTTGCATGTTGTCGTTATTCATGACTTATACTGATAGTCAGTCATGCATCACGGATGCTTCACGGATTGCTTCACGGATCAGAGCGCTGCTCGAACGCACGCTAGTAGCGCTTTCGTTCTCCATGGCAACCAGGCGTGAGCCAATGAAAAGCCAGAACGTATTCCCTTTCTGGCTTTTGATTGGCTGACGCCTGGTTGCCATGGAGAACGAAAGCGCTACTAGCAGGTGTCCGAGCAGCGCTCAGTTTGATCGGAAATGTCACAGAGGCTCCACAAATGCCGCACTCGATGTTAACAATGGTAGGGAAGGACGAATTTGTCAATGACCTTCATGATGTACACAAGGTACTTGTTTTGTATTTCTTCCAAACTTACAACTTTGAATTTGGGAATAATTTTATTTAATTCTTAAATTTAAATAAAATAATTTTAAAAATATAACGGGAGCCTAAGAAATTGTTGCTAACAAAATCAAAAGGTCATTATTTCCCTTTAACAATCAAATTTACAACCATTGTTGTTTTGCCACTAATATTGTGTTGTTGTTTGGCCCGAAGCCACGGTGGATACAAAGAAATTGCCCGCCCAGGAGCCGCAGCCAGCAGCCCCGACGACGGCTGCCGCAGCGAGTCGTTGATCATCCGCTGAGGCTGGATGGGCCGCTCGCCCTTATGGCGGTTTGCCACGCATGGTTGACTTCTGCGATTTTGTGCAACCCAATTATTGATATCATCAAAAAATGGCCTCATTCAACTCAGAAAGCTTCAGCGAACCACATGAGACGTGAGCCGTTAGCACTTTCGATCGTAACTATTTTTAGAGCCACCTTCAAACAGTGACTTAATACATTGTCGCCAATGGCGGCAATCGCCGCTTGGGTCACATTGCTGCCCAGCGCCCCTGGTGGCGGACATGACAAAGCAGCGTATGGCCGTCTCGTCCCTCAGCCAGACCGGGACAGCGTACGGCCATCTCGCCCCTCAGTCGGGCCGGTGCAGCGTATGGCCGTCTCGCCCCTCAGCCAGACCAGGGAAGCGTATGGCCGTCTCATCCCTCAGCCGGACCGGGGCAGCGCATGGTCTTCTCGCCCCTCAGCCAGACCGGGGCAGCGTACAGCCGTCTCGCCCTTAGCCTCAGCCGGGCCGGGACAGCGTATGGCCGTCTCGCCCCTCCACCAGATCAGGGCACCGTATGGCCGTCTCGCCTCTCAGCCGGACCGGGACAGTGTGTGGCCGTCTCGCCCCTCAGCCGGACCGGGACAGCGTATGCCCGTCTCGCCCCTCAGCTAGACCGGGGCAGCGTATGTCCGTCTCACCCCTCAGCCAGACCGGGGCAGCGAAAGGCCGTCTCGCTCATCAGCCGGACCGAGGCAGCGTACGGCCGTCTCGCTCATCAGCCAGACCGAGGCAGCGTATGGCTGTCTCGCCCCTCAGGCGGACGGATGCAGCGTATGCCCGTCTCGCCCTTCAGCCAGACCGGGGCAGCGTATGGCCGTCTCACCCCTCAGTCAGACCGGCGCAGTGTATGGCCGTCTCGCCAGTCGCCCCTAACACAGACCGGGACATCGTATGGCCGTCTCCCCCTCAGGATTAATTAAGGGAGGGATGATCATCCGGGTTAAACGTAATCTTAAATAGGATCATACCTTAGGCGCAACTATCCGTATCCCGTTCGAAATATTCGCACCGCACCCGAGCCGCGTTCGGCGACAGCCGAGTCGGACCAGAGCACCAGTGACGTCACGCTAATTTTTGCGATTGGGACGCTAAAATCCCCGGATGATTCTACCTCTCTTATTCGGCGCATAGTGAAGGCAGAGACCCAAGCGGAGACCAAGGCCGGAGGCTGTGTATTTTATCTACTGTGGGCTATGCCCAAGGCTGTATAAACCGCTATGTCGAAGCAACATAAAACTAAATCGAAGTGGCCGTCGAGGAAACTGATAGGATGTGGTGTGCCTGGTTGCAAGTGGTTCAGCTACAGCTATTCCCTGAACCGCCACTTGAAGCGCATGCATCCGGAGTTACAACAGCAAGATATCAGGATCCAAGTCAGTGGCTTTGCGCCAGGCAAGCGCTTCACAAATTGGCCATCCCCTGTTTATATCAATATGGTAAGTAGTGAGTAGGGGAGACCGGGGCACATTCTGTCACTTTTGTTCAAATTGGCCCTGGTGGGCACAGTAGCGGATCCAGGATTTTCTAAGGCAGGTGGCTTAAGGCCTGAGGGCTGCATATTTCCTGTGACGGGCGGCATGGTCCAGAGGGGCGCCAATCCAATATGTCAATTAAACAGGTCAAATATGCCTCTTCATTAACTCGCACTGACATGTTGCAGAGGGGGGCAGAATCTGCCCCCTCTTGGATTTTCTGAATATCTTGAAAACTGATAGATATTGATGTGAAACGTTCTGTACCTTCTGTTGCATCCATTGTACGTCTTCTCTCAACATGTCAGTTGGGCAAACTACAGAGACGATCACAAATAGATCAATACATTTTTAAATTTTTATGCCCATATTTGGGCATACATGCAGTAGCAAACTGTGAGGCTTATGTCATTAGGCCAATTCAGAGCAACATACACATACTCAGGTTAAAAAGTGGGTATCGTTGCAGCCAGGGTAATGGAACAACGGGTAGAACAGTAAGGAATGTAATGCCCAAATGAATTAGACAAGATATAATTTGTATTGTAATTTTTTGTCTATTATAAATTAAAGGTATTGTTTGCTATCAATAATTTGTATTTCCATAAATGATATCTTTGTTTATTGAATTAAATGTCAGCAAATATATGAAGTAGTAGTCAAAGTAGTGTATTTGCAGTACATGTAGTATTTGGAAGCGGTCATATTAAATTATACTACAAAGTAGTAGTCGAAGTAGTGTATATTTGAGTACTGTAGTAGCATTTGGAAGCGGTCAGCGGTCGTTCTGACATTTTTTAACCCACAAGCCCATTTAACCCCTTTACTCCCGGAATATCGAAAAATGATAAATAGAAACGTTGTAGCTAAGGCCTGTAGCTATCCGTTCCAGAAGTCGGATTTAAAATATGTACCATAGATTATGAGCCAGCCTGGTCTGAAAATCATCTATTTAACAGGGAAACCCTAAGGTGTAGTAGGTTAACGCCCAAACGTCTGAGTGCTGCCAACTGTTACTGGCGGGGGCTGGTTGCAGCTGGCGCCACCCCTCCCAGCAGTATGTGGTAACCCCTAAAATGCACTAGATTCTAGGGAACTGTTTTGTTATATATGTATTGAATTACAGTAGCATATAACATACATATTATACATGCATACAAGTCAGCACACAATATAAATGTCACACCGCCCTATGTGCTATCACCATCTACGTGCTGCTCAAAGAACAGCACGTAGGCTTCGTTGCTGACGACAGTCCGCTGCGACACCGGGCGTACTCTGTTGTCGTTGTACTCGTGCCATTGGCCCGAGTAGGGATGCCGGCAGTAGGCGGTGTAGTGGCCCGAGTACAGGGAGCCAGAGTGGTTGAGGGGGAAGTCCACGGTGCAGTTGAGCTTGCCCAGGTAACGCTCCATCATCGGTGAGAACCGCTTCAGGTGCATCACAAGGATGCGCGGAAACTTCTGTATAGAGAAGTTCTTGGTGCACTTTTGCCGCTTCAGACATTGGGAGCAGGTCGGTTTCTGGTCTCCATCCAGCACCTCCTCCTTGTTGAAGAGATCGAGGTAGGCCTGCAGGCGGACCTGGCCCATCTTGGCTGGGATGGGCAGGCTGAGGTCCCAGAACGGGTCGAACCTCACGGACGGGTGGCCACACACGGTGCACTGCAGCGTCGATTTGAGCTGGCCCACAAACAAGTCCGTAAACTTGGAGCTGTCGAGCCGCGTGAACCGTTTCCAGGATTCCATGGCCTTCTCACTGTCACTGAGTGTGACGTCGATGTCCACGGCGATTGGGTGAGGTGGCGAAATGACCCGATTGACCTCCTAGTGCAGCCCCTCGAGCAGATACCGGAGAAACTCATGAGCGTCGTGCTGTTGATTGCCGGCGTAGCGAGGCGCGAACTGCTGTAATTGTTCCTTGAATGGTGCTACCGATAGCACGCGGCTTGGCAACTCACCTCTCTTCCATATATTTTGCATGAGACTGGCGAACGCCTGCGCGAGCGCGCCCTTCATACTGGAGGTGGTGTTGATGTCCTCGGCGTAGTGTTCATGCAGGATGAAGTTGTGCAGGGCCTGCATGTTGCTCAGACACTGCAGAACTGAGCTCATGAAACAGGTATTGCCTGTATTTTGCAGTCCGGTGAGGCTGTCTAGGCTGCCGTGCTCGGCAGTGGCGCTGACTGTGCTACTGCTGGCCTTCGTGGTCTGTGCGCCGGCGCTGGCCTTGACGGTCCGCGCGTCTCCCACGCTGTTAAAACCAGCAGTCGAAAGGACCGAGGCAGCATTACCTCGCATGATGGCAATGGACAGCCGCTGCCAGAGCCAATTTGTCTCCCGACGATGACCCGAGATGCTGATGAGCCTCGCGCCAAGCTCTCTGATGAATGCTCTGGTGGAAGGGCCGCAAACGCCTCCGGTCTCAAATGTCACTGGCTCGAATTGGAATCGCTGGGTCAAGTCTGCGTATTTCCGTCTTGTTCTCGCTTCTGCGTCTCGAGCGGCTTCTCCTGCAGTTGTTGCGGTCAAGGTCAGGTGGGAATCGGCGAATGTATTGACGCAGGTGGCGTCCCACAGCAAGCTCTTTCCACGGGAGTACGGGTAAACGGTCATTCCGTCAGGCCGCTTGCCGTCGCCGCGATCTACGCCGGTTGGCTCCAAAATCGATGGAATGCCAGCAGACTGCAGGGCTCGCCTGATGATGTCGTTCAGCGTTGTGTGTCGTGGATGGCGTCCAGCACTGAAGCGACAGGTCAAGGCGTGGTAGCCCTTGCAGTCTGCAATGGCACCGCATCTGCACTGGTGAGGGCTGCATACGTCGGCTCCCACACGCAGCGATATCGAGACGCGCAGAGTCTCTGCATCGAGTAGTGTACCGAGGTTGGCTGACGGCACAGCATGCAGCCAGGCGCCGCTCTCGGAGGCGCTGGCGGCCAGAAGGCGGGCTCGGGCAAACTGATTTGCCTCAGAGAGCAGGGTGGTCTGTTGGCGCTCGGCGAGCACAGCGTCCCAAGATCTCTGTTGGTTCTTCGCGATATCTTGAGGGGGAGCTGCATTACCTGCTGTAGTGTGCCAATCATTGGTCGCCGTTGTCAGCTCTACTTCGGTGCTTGCTGCGAGACGGGCTGGCAACATGAAGGAGATGAGCTGGTGACAGTGATGGAGAGATGCCACGTAACTTGGCAAAGCAACATCCTCGGTCCGGCGGAGCCCAAGGCCCCCGTATCTGGTCGGCAAGACTGCTTGGTCCCAGCTGTGTTCGTCGAACCTCACGTTGGCCAAGCTAACGAAGGCCGACTTCAGTGCTGCATCGAGAGGCTGCAGCAGCTCTGGCTGCCGATATACGGGAGCTGCTCTTAGGATGTACTGAAGCTTTGGCAACCAGAGACAGTTGCGCAGAAGAAAGAAGGCCGAGTGGGGGTCCAGGTGCTGAAGTCGCTCCACCATACGCTCCAGATCTTCCAGCTTCTTGGACATCACCACACCGGCAGCGGCGTGTGTCAATGGTGCCCAGAGCACAGAGAGCTCCGAGTCTCCCAGTACTGTAGCTTGTGGGACGATCCGGTGGAGCCTTTCCAGGGTGCAGAGCCTGTCTGATTCTGGGACGCTGCCCGGCAGGATGATCTCGCATTTTGCCGGGTTGATGTCAAGGCCGATGCTGCTCATGCTGGGTAGCAGACGATCCAGCCTGGCGCAGACTGTGTCCAGGCTGCCTCCCACGGTGCCGTCGTCCAGATACCAGCAGTTGAAGTCCGTGTTGACCGCGTTGGCCGCTGGGTGGATTGCCAGCGAGAACACGGCCGGGCCGCACGGGTCTCCCTGCTGGAGTCCGGTAGCTGACGTGATCTCGGTGGTGCCATAGTAGAGAGGGGTCGGCTGCGAGTACGCCTGTCACAGCAGTGCGTAGAGCGAAGGCGTGTGCTTCCGCACCTCCCGGAGGAAGTGGTCGCGCCGGACGGTGTTGAAGGCGTTCCGACTTCCGCATATCCAGCTTCACGGCTACGCTCCCTTCTGCAAGATCATTCACAAACAGCCGGGAGGCGTGCACAACGGCCTCACAGCCTCCAGATGTCCCATAGCCCAGCGGAATGGGACGCAACTCTTGGCCCAGTTTGGTGCTGATTGGCTTGAGGCCAACCTTTGTCGCCAGTCTGCGGTAAACAGAGCCTATCGCAATAGGTCTGATGCCACCATCCGGCTTCTGCAGGGCGATTAGGTAGGCTCCGTAGAATGCAGTCCGTACCGGGGCCGGTATGTCGCCGCTGAGAGCCAGGTTCACTAGGTTTGTCAGCGCGGTGATAAGACGAGGGCCGGCCTCGCCCGCGGACCGGCAGGTCAAATCCTTGAGGTGAGATGGCCTCAACCCGTCCAACCCCCCGCTGGAGCCGGTGTCGAAGGAGGCGATGGCAGCGGCCACGTCTGCCTCGGACGCCATGAACGCCCTGGTGCTGTCGTCTGGGCCGGGCGGCAGACTGAGGTCGGCTGGGGCAGGCGGGTGTTTCAGCCTCAGACTACTGACGACGTCGTCGGTGTGGTGGGCAATGTCGTCACTTGAGGCTAGCAGTCGAATTGCACCGCGCACATCTCCATCTGCCAGCTTCATGGCGACGTTGCACTTCAGGCGCTCCTGGGTTTTGGCGGAATTGTGTTTTGCAGGCTGCCTCTGAAGTTTCTTATAGGAGAGCTCTGTGTATTCTATAAAAGGTGCTTCCATGTAATGTGAAATTTGTCGCGTGACCTTGCTTGTGAGTGAAGTTGTGTCATGGCTTGCTTCCCTTTTCGGCACTGCGAGGGCAACGTGTGGGAAAGAAAGGAGCTTCGTCCATGCTTCTGCTGTCTTCGTATCAATGGCCGCTTTTATCAACGCTGTGATGGCCTCAGCAGCGGATATACGAGCCCCTTTTGGTATCCTTCTTACCACATATCGCGTCTGTTTCAGAGTGACCAGGGTTGGTGCAATGTCCAAATCTGCGCTGTTCGATGAGTCAAGTGGCGACATGGCGGGGTACTGGTTAGCTGGCTTGCAACCCGACTGATTGAAGTTGGCAATGTCATTATTTATTCACTGTGGACACCACCAATTTCTTAGAGCTGCTGCCTGTGACCTTTTTATTCGGACACAGGTAAGGTGCCACTGGAGGTCACACCTGCTGCACTTAAGCTTCTCTTCTTCTTGTTGGCCGTACCACAGCGAGGGCATTCCGGCTCGAGTTTGTGCTGGCGCTCTGCAGGCTGTGAGGCCGATGACGGGCGCTCTGCAGGCTGTGAGGCCGATGACGGGCGCTCTGCAGGCTGTGAGGCCGATGACGGGCGCTCTGCAGGCTGTGAGGCCGATGACGGGCGCTCTGCAGGCTGTGAGGCCGATGACGGGCGCTCTGCAGGCTGTGAGGCCGATGACGGGCGCTCTGCAGGCTGTGATGTCGATGGCGGGCGCTCTGCAGGTTGTGAGACCGATGACGGGCGCTCTGCAGGCTGTGATGTCGATGACGGGCGCTCTGCAGGCTGTGAGGCCGATGGCTCATCGTTTGTTTTCAACAGTCGAGGCTGCTCGTCATTTTGCTCTGTCGTAGTTGGCCCAGGATTTGTTTCGACATCCCCCGAAGTCCAGAGTAGCAGTACGGTCAGGTAGAGTTTGATACTTCTAAATTTTTGTGGTGTGAGCAAGGATATTGTCTTGGCTTAAAGATTATTCGCGTAGCATCCAGCTTTGAAGATATGTTAGCTACAAAAGTTGGATTTAACATCAGCTTAACGGGCTGAATGCTTTTCCAAACGATGAGCACCAGCAAAAGATATCGCCATACTGGACCGAACATGATGAACTGTTTTGTTGTTTTTCGAAATATTTAAAATACCTCTAAAATATATATAAATATTAATTTATATTTTGTATATATAAATATATATATATATATATATATATATATATATATATATATATATATATATATATATATATATATATATATATATATATTAAAAAAAGGAAAAAAGTACGGTTTCAGCCTCACATTGGAGGTATTTTAATTATCTTGAAAACAACAAAAAATAGTTCCCTAGAATCTAGAGCATTTTAGGGGTTACCACATATCGCTGAGAAGGATGGCGCCAGCTGCAACGATACAAAAAAAGTGTTTGAGAACATGTTGTCCATATCGGAATAATAAATGTGACCAGATTCGGTAATTGCCCTTATTCCACTGTAAATGACAATCTAAATATTGATTTTGCGATGCAACGACCACAGCGTGAAATAATTTTGTTGATCGGTCGTCAGCCAGTTAGTCCAATTTTAGATCGTGAAGTCAGGTGGCGAAGCAAAATTTAGAACGCTGAGGCTGCTGCGAGTGCCAAAATTGAGATCGCCAACCCTTACTTTGGCCTACTTTGGCCATATGGCCAAAGTAGGGATTTGATCATACAAGGACCAAAAAGAAATTGAGGGATGATATGGTGTTTGAAGGTGTGAATGTCAAGAAAACAATCAATTTTTTGATCGGATCTCATAAGGGCATGCTGCGCCCATTTTGATGACATCATAACCTAATTTTTGATTGATAATTTTTAGATCGCCCAACTGATGTCATTCAAATTAGTGAAGTAGTTTGGGAGGTAATGACATTTTAGTGACGTCAGGTCATGTAATTTTTGGTGGAAAAACGATACATGTTTGAAAAACCGTAGAAAATACAGTTGTAAAGCAAATTGTCAAAAAGGTCAAATAAAAGAAAATGGCTATCTCGGATTTGCATTTTGTTAGTTTTGACCCCCCCCCCCCCCCCCGAAAAAAAAGAGAAAAATCCAGCAAAATCTAAATTCTAAAAGATATAAAAAACGGAATATATATTGGATAACCAAGTGAACGATACCCACACCAAATTTCAAAGTAAAATCTTTATTTTTTACTGACTTATGGCGGCAAATAAATGCCACCACTGTATTTATTATGCAAAACTGGTCTAGAAACATTACTTTTTTATTTATATTAATAAATTTCAAATTTTCACCTTATGCAACTTGACCTTGACTTGAACTTCGCTTAAGGGTCATTATTTGGGGTCAGGGTGTAAAATTGGCTACTACTATCAAATTATACATGTACATTAACTCATAAAACATGTGGCGCATGACTTTCGTAGGCCTTTTGCCAATAGTTATATTTTCTGACCTGCCCTTGACGGCTTGACCTTTGCTTACATTCTCAATTTCCCTTATGCGGAAGATGCATTATGCCTCTGAGAGCACGTTGTGCCATAATAGTCGCAATATAAGGCTTTAAATGGAAACTATAGCAAATCAACCCAAATACCTCAATTTTGACATTTCACCTGACCGTGACCTGACATGTGACCTTATTTGGAACATTCCCGTATGTTTTACGTGCGTCTCATTGAGAGCTTTCGATTGCTCCCTTGCACGTCCCGCTGCAGTTATTGGTTCGGAAGATAACGAGGGGGCAGTATATGCTCCCCCCTCCCCTGTTCGGCTGAATACCCCAGCGGAGCGCGGGACCCTTCTGAAAGTCTGGTGGCATGATCGAAGGTCCGACTGCGGATCTACGTATACGTAGGTTCACATGATTGACAAGATTCAAATGGATTTTTGTTTTCTCCGAGCTAACTACATGTAGCCCGGAGAAGCAAAACAAAATATATTGTCGCAACATCGGGAAACTAAGTTGCATACGTGGATAAACAAGAAGCAAAATTGTTACGACAGTTGAGTCGGTCTTATTGGGTCGCGCCAATCCAAGGGGATTATAAAACGTTTTCAGCGTCGGTCACCGATTTTTACGACATTTGGTCTCAAGATCCAATCGAACCGCCTGTTTCCCAGAATCAGGTCCATTTTGACCTTACAGCAGGGCGGATCCAGAAGATCGTCAAGGGGGTCATCAATTGCAGTGGTGTCCCTCTTATACCCAAATATGAAAAGTCAACGGATTTGGTCCACTATATTTTGAGGGTACCCCTATTTCAGTTTGTTTGTTGTCAAAACGTTGGCTATAGGTATTTGCAATATCAGTCGTACCCTTTATATCATTTAAAGTGCCGCGGATGGTGCTAAAATATATAATTTGTACAGTCAAGGGCGTCCCGAGGCGCTGATGCAGAATTGATCAAGAGGGAAGTCGGGGTTTGTGACCAGAAGAGGGGTAGCCGTTTTTTTACTACCAGTAAATTGTATGCATACGATAGCAGTGTATCATATTGCTTTGTGTCTCGAGCGGACTTCAAAAATGTCCTTGAACTAAAAAATAGGCAGGATTTTGCGAAGGGAGGGGCTTGAAGAAAATTTGCCACAAATGTTCAACTACAAATGGTATTTACGCAAAATGGACACCCATAAAACTATTATTGTGAAAAATTTGAGGTTTTGAGCGGGCTGGAGAACTTATTTTTGCTATTGGAACCAGGATGCAAAGTCAAAACGAGGAAATATGTCTGGAGCAAAAGGTGGGGTCAAAAACATGTTGCCCCACCCCCCCCCCCCCATTTAAGGCCAAAGGCGGGGCCATGACCCCCCATGGAGGGGCTTGATCTGCGGCCGCCAGTGTATACAGTCTATATCAGACCCTTTGTACTGGAAAATAACACTGATTTGCGCCGCGTAGCGGCTAGGAATTTTTTTGCTTATTTTGTTTTGGTCTGGATAACTAGATCCTAAAGCATAGAAAGGTTCTATAATCTATATATATATATATATATATATATATATATATATATATATATATATATATATATATATATATATATATATATATATATATATATATATATATATATATATATATATATATATATATATATATATATATATATATATATATATATATATATATATATATATATATATATATATATATATATATATATATATATATATATATATATATATATATATATATATATATATATATATATATATATATATATATATATATATATATATATATATATATGTATATATATATATATATATATATATATATATATATATATATATATATATATATATATATATATATATATATATATCAGCTCAAGGGCACCAATGCAGCCACTCAATGAGATTCTTCCACCGCAAAGATAGGAATTTCGCCGCTGTGGCACAAAGATGTGATATTTTCGACTTTTTAATCTTTACAGATTGGGTGCAGGGAAAATTTTAACAGATTGGGTGCAGTTGCTTACCAGTTTCAAATACGTTTCATGGATTTCCAGCCATGAACATTATACAAAAATGCCCAAATGGCGGGCCCTGTGGGTTCGTTCGCGACCAAAAAACGATAGCCAACAAACATCGTGACATCGAGGATTTATCAGGACGCACGTATTAGCGAAGCGAAACGTTTTTTGTCCCTTAATTTTGCACCATTTCGCATAAAATAGGTGGGTTTTCAGCAATTTGATGGGGGCACCAGGGCATTGGTGCCCCGCCTCCCCATCCTCTTGGATTCAAGGAGGCACGGTGCCCGGTACCCCCCCCCCCCCCTCCCTCCCCCTGTTCCACCGCATATGGAAGCAAATACCGACTCCCGAGGGCCCTCGGGGCCCGTCGAGTCCGATACGTTGTTGCCTCTGATATTCGTTGGTGTCTCTTCATAGCCCAAGAGAGACAGGTTGAGGTTGGGTTGAAAAAACTTTAAAAAATGAAGAAAAAAAGAGGCTAAGGTTGTTGAAAATATAATTAACTGCATACGCTTTTTAATTTTAAAGTGCACTGACGGAATGGTGTTGTTGGGTTTGCAACATTCAAAAGAAAATAAGAGTCCGCAAAGAAGTGATTCTAAATAGTGATGTGGCCACTACAATTTTACGAATGCTTGGCAAGCATGAGTGGTGCAAATGTATTTTTTGATCTAATGGGGGGAGTTTCGGTAACCAAACTTTGCAGGTGAAATCGGACACGCTTAATCGACCGATACACACCAAAAACTCCATATTGGCCTGCGAGGTGGCAATGTCCCTTTAAAGCTGCAACTTTTGAATCCCCTGCAACGCTATGGCGATGTTTTCCATCGAACTTTGGTATTCTTTAGATAGGTGAATATTCATCACTATAAGATTACAGCACATTCTTTAATATCTCGTCAAATGTAACTTAATTTTGGCTTTATAGTTCGTTACGGGTATGCTGATGTTTCAGAAAATGTCGCAGCTCTCTCGCCCGGCTGCATGGTCCCAGGCCCGGCTGAGTTTGTTTTGGGGGGAGGGGAGGGGTTCTCGCCCACCTCGTAGTCCGGCCTATAGCCATATGCCGCCGCGGGTGGGGAGGGGAACCACCCCCCTTCGGGGCGGGGAACCGAATGACTTGCGCCAGTAACCAGACTCGAACCCGGAACCCTTGGATTCCGTGTTTCTGCTCGAATGGCTCAGATTCGAATGCTGCCGCGAGACGTCAGCCCAGGCACTAGATGGCGCCAGGCGTGACTTTTTGTTAAAAGCTGCCGGCTTTCTTTTCATAGAGAACTCAGGCTGGTGCGGTTAGCCGCCATCAAAAGAACGGTAGGTCAGCTGATGATTTGTCCTCCGATTCCGAAGATACCGAAATAACCGAAGGTTGGTTTCACAAAGATAACACTATTCTTTAGAATTGTGTTTCCTTTGGGAAACAAACCTGAGCTGTTCTAGCCGAAATCGCCGGCGATAATTCAGACGCGGCTAATAAATGCGACATCCGAGATAACAATGTTAGGTATGATTTCTGTTGATTTTTCTCTCCAGCAGCGATTATTTATCAAAGCTTTTCAACGTTCTAAGTTAACTCCACTCTTTATTTTATAAGGGTCGCCATTTGCATTGCCTAAAATAAGTAATAACTAGCTGACTGCAACAGAAACTTTTAATCTTGTGCTTGTTGGTGTATAGTTACCTGTGATTTTCCAGGTAATATTCCCAAAAATTTCACACTGGAAATAACTAGCTGGCTGCAACAGAAACTTTTAATCTTGTGCTTGTTGGTGTATAGTGTATACTGTGAGTGTTGTTATATTGATGTTAAATCCAACTTTTCTGAAACTTTATATGAGGCAAACACTCAAGATATTAATGTAACTTAATTAACACGCGAGTCACGGGGGGGGGGGCTTTTTTTAGCCCCCCCCCCCCCCCCCCCCCCCCCCCCCCCCCCCCCCCCCCCCCCCCCCCCCCCCCCCCCCCCCCCACCCCCCCCCCCCCCCTTAGGAATATTAGTAATATCTCAACAACTAATGCAGATATCGACGCCAAACTTTCAGTACCTCTCCGGGCATCATTTTTACACCTTTTGTGCAAAAATTAAGCAATTTCGTCAGAAATTTTTCGACATAGTGAATTTAGTGACGTCACTAAACACGATTTTGACGCAAAAATCAGCTAAACTTTGCCAAGCCGTACAAATGCCACATTTGAAGCAAAATGCAATCGAAAAACGCTAAATGTAGAAGATTGCCAGGGCTACAAACCAGCTATCTCGAAATTTCGAAAATTGTTTTTTACCCCATTTTTTTTTTGGGGGGGGGAATGCCCCAAAATCTTAGAAAAACCGGAATATATGTCGGATAACGACATATGGGCAACTACCATACCAAATTTCAAAATTATATCATTTTTTTTTTTACTGACATGACAAAGTATGGGTAAATCATGACGTCATATTTTTTAATTGCGTTTTTTGTGTTTTATTGACCATATACAGACAAATAAGTGCCAGCACTGTGCTATTTGAGATAAAACTAATATAGAAACATGCTCTTTTCATTTCGATTTATCAATTTCAATTTTTTACCTTCAGTGACCTGAAGTTGACCTGAACTTGACACTAACTTCACGTAAATGAAGTCAGGTGGTAAAATTACTATCACTATCGAATTATACGCGTAAAAGCATCCATAAAACATGTGCTGCATGACTTTCGTCGATATTTTGTGTGTAGTGACCTTTTGTGCCTTGATCTTTTCCAACAATCTCACTTTAGCTCATGTGGGATATGTATCATACCTTTGACAGCACTTTGGGTGATCATAGGCGCAATCGAAGGCCATGGATGGCAAGTATTGTCCATAAACTAAAATACCTCGATTTTTACGTTTGACTTGACCGTGACCTGACATGTGACCTTAATTCTATTTTTTTAACTGTGCGTTAGGTTTATCTCATTGAGCGCTTTCGAATGCCGCCTTGGGCGCCCCGCTGCGATCATTGGTTCTGAAGATACCAGGGGGGCTAAAATAGCCACCCCCCCCCCTTCCACCAGTGAGTCGTGTTACAGAATATACCCCCAGTGACTGCCGGGTTAAAGCTTCCCAGAAACTAAAATTAAATATTACCTAGGTATACCCCAGAATGAGATTGCTTCAAATACCATTTGAATAGCAATGCTGACTTGAAAGTTCACTTTCAACTGTTATCTTGGCACAGACAGTCCATATTTAGGGGTGTCTAAGCCACTGTCCTTTGATTTAATAGAATGATAACATCATTTAATTTGGTCCACTTGGTGGACCACTCTTTATGGACCAATCTGTATAAAACGCAAAGCGGCACCGTTTTGGACCACGCCGGATCGAATGGTGACTAAATCGCGCTCCCATAGCCTCGGAGGCTTGCCTGCAAATTTGTACTAAAAGTTTTGGTCCAATTTTGTCCACTTAGAACAATCTGTATAAAACGCAAAACGGCACTGTTTTGGACCACGCCAGATCGTATGGTGAAGAAATCACTGAGATCGCTCCCATAGCCTCGGAGCATGGGCTTGGCTTGCATATTTGTACTACAAGTTTTGGTCCAATTTGGTCCACTTAGATTGGACCAATGTGTATAAAACACAAAACGGCATCGTTTTGGACCTCGACAGATCGAATGGTGAAGAAATCACGCAGATCGATCCCATATCCTCGGAGCATGGGCTTGCCTGCAAATTTGTACTAAAAGTTGTGGTCCAATTGGCAATTTGGTACCCTTAGGGTGAACCAAACGGTATAAAACTCAAAACGGCACCGTTTCAGACCATTTGGAATCGAATGGTTAAAAAAAAATCAGCCAGATCGGTCCCGAGGCCTGTTCACGACCACCCTGCGGCTCGGCGGTTTCTAGCAGGCTTGTGACGCCCCGCCCCTTTCCTCATGCGTCATCACAAGCAGGCGTCTCTTGTACACTGAATGCCGCGCGCGCCACTTTACGTGACATTTCTCCTGCGGTTGCTTCGTACCGACCGCCGGAACCACAGCCAACCGCAGCCGTGTGACGTCATACCGTTCGCCTCATCCCCCACTTTAGTTACCCCCCCCCCCCCCCTGCTGCCGACCACTGCTGACCGCCGAACCGCAGCCACCCGCAGGGTCCGTGAACAGGCCTCAGTAGTTTCGGAGCATGGGCCTGCTAATCTTAACGGTTTTTAGACCCTCCCCACAAAAACGCAATCTGGGCGTATGATCCGGTAGTTCCCACCGCGGTCATACACATTGTCAAGATTTTGTGGTAAAGTAAAATGTAAAATGTACTTTAAAATGTACTTGTACTTTAAATGTATGTCTTAGTAAAATGTACTTTACCATGCATTTTTATATTTTAGGTATAATTTCTCAAACATTTAAACGAAAATAAATCATAGTTCATTGCAATATTTGTGTATTTATTGTATCAATTGCATGTGGTTTCCCAATCATCTTATATTATTAATTATAAGATGTCCGTCCGTACGTCCGTGCGTGATACGTGGAGATCAAATAACGTAACGGTCATACACAAATCTGCTAATAACTCGACAACCGTTGCAGCTAGGTGCGTGAAATTTGCCACGCATGTCCGGTGGCAGAGGCGCACCATCGTATCAAAATGTCAACAATATCCGACATACGTGTCGGCCGCCTTGTCGGCGACAACTGTGTCATTGGTTTAACATAGGAAACGGCCAAATTCACAACTCGACGAAAACGATTAAACGCGCGTCGATCCCGGGCCGATAACTCGCAAACCGAGGATCGCAGCGACATGCGATAAACACGCTCCGATGGAGAATAAATTGGCCTGGCGTGTCACATGTCGTTCAGAGCAAGGCTTATTTCAAGTCCAAAGTTATGACAACTTACATAAAAAAGCGGCATTTTCAGTATTTAAATCGGTACTCGGAAACTGTTCAACATAGAACACTAAGACTTCACCATTTTGCAGGGGAAGGCACCCTCTTTAAATTATATTTGTAACGCAAAGCTGTTTGAGTAATATTTAGGCAGACTGACAGGCGTTGCAATATTTTTGCAATATTTGTTTACCATCCTATTTTCCCAACACCGTAAAAGATAACACGAAGATGAGTTTTCACCAAAAACAATATACACCCGGATAGCGCCGTTTTTACTGACCACTATCCACCAAAAATATTTCGCTTCTAGCTAATAGATAACTTATGATGAAGACAAACCGCAAACGTGAATAATTTCTGACGCTCATAACGCTGCCTCAACGGTCTGCGGGACCAGCGTGTCACCGGCCCGTAGTTCAGTCGGCAGCCGGCAGGGGCGCTGATAGACTGCAGTCGCTGAGTTCAACAATGAACGCATGACTGGCGGGACGTGGAACCTCTGTCTGGGAGAGTTTAGTGAAGCCGGATGACATGTTTCCGGCAATTAAATGGCTAAACTGTGCAAATACTGTGAACGGCATTGGACTTGGGAGAAAAACGAGGAACAGAACGAAAATGGTTTTGCTCGGTTCGTGTCAAGTTGTATTCAGTAATGTGCCCGGCGTTGTGTTTGTCTTATGTTTGCCATGCAGTTCTGTCCTAATCGCTTTCATAACATATAAATCGGACCGGGAAATGGGCAGCAAACGAAATGGCTGGCTATATAAATAAATGGTTTTATTAAAATAAATACCTAAGTCGGACCGGTTAATGGGCATCGAACGTATTGGCTGGCTATATAAATTAGCTCGCTATATAAATAAATGGCTATATAAATAAATGGCCATATAAATTTCAGGTCATCTAGTCCCTTATTCTTAATTATAAGATGTTCGTCCGTGCGTGCGTGCGTGGTACGTGGAAATCAAATAACGTAACGGTCATCCACAAATCGGCTAATAACTCGACAACCGTTGCAACTAGGTGCGTGAAATTTGCCACGCAGGTCCGGTGGCAGAGGCGCACCATCGTATCCAAATTTCAACAAGATCCGACATACGTGTCGGCCGATGTGTCAGCGACAACTGTGTCATTGGTTTAACATAGGAAACGGCCAAATTCAGAAGTCGACGAAAACGATCAAACGCGCGTCGATGCCGGGCGATAACTCGCAAACCGAGGGTCGCAGCGACATGCGATAAACACGATTCGACAGAGAGTACATTGGCCTGGCGTGTCACATGTCGTTTAGAGCAAAGCTTAGTTCAAGTCTTAAGTTGTGGCAACTTACATAAAAAGCGGCATTTTCAGTATTTAAATCGGTACCCGGAAACTGTTCAACATAGAACGCCGAGACTGCACCACTTTGCAGGCGAAGGTACCCTCTTTAAATCATATCTGTAACACAAAGCTGTTTGAGTAATATTTAGGCAGGCTGGCAGGCGTTGCAATATTTTTGCAATATTGTTTTACCATGCTATTCTTCCCAACGCCGTAAAGAATAACACTGTGAAGATACGATTATATGGCCAGCTTTGTATTCTTAGACACACCGCTTGTCTAGACAGCCCAACCGCGACTGACCCGCCAGCCCCGCCGGCCCCGCACCGAGCCGGCGACCGCCCGAGGGCAGGTCAGTAGAGGTGCAGTATTACCAGTAGATCAAACACCAGCACATCTCCCCCTTTGAGATCTACCATACACACCTCCGCCAAACATGTTCACATTTAACTACTGTTAACACGGGCTTGCCAGAAGCCCAATATATGGATGCACCAACTCCAAGAACAGAGACTTCACTTCTGACAACAAAATACACTGGCCACATCTACACTTCCTCGATCAACCTTCGCACTGGTTTGCGTACGCGAGTCGAGCGACGAAGTATCACCGCCTCGGGACACGCCCCGCTGCCCGCGGGCGCTGCCGGTCGAGACGATGGCCAGGGTGCGCCCCCGTCCGCTCGAGTCGCGTCCGGGGCGAGCCGGGGCAGAGGGCATGCCGTCTGCGAAGGTGGCACCTGTTGCGCTCCACCTCCCCGCCGTCTTCAAAGCTGACACGATAGCGCCGATAGGGACCGACCTGGGTAACGACGCCACAACTATCCCACCGTCTGGTCCTCACATCCTGCACTCGGACCCGTGTTCCCACGGGAAACTCAGGAAGGTCACGCGCATGCTGGTCATACCGCTCCTTGGCGTCCCGGCGGCGCGCCTCACGACGATCATCGGACTCCGTCGGTGAGCACGGGCGAGACTCGGCTCGGGCCTCGTCACCGCTCCGGTGCGGCGGCTGGAGTGGCGAGTTGAAGTGAGAGGGGTGGATCGGCAGGTCGTCCCTCATCGGCCGGCCGTAGACGATTTCGGCGGGCGACTTTCCGCTGATCCCCGGGGTGTTGCGCTGCTGAAGCACTCCTCTCGTCCACTCCTCCTCGTCGAGTCGTCCCCTGTGGGCGTCCCAACACCGCCTCAGAAGCTTCTTAGCTGACTTAACTGCCGATTCAGCCAGTCCGTTAGATTTGGGGTAATGGGGTGACGATGTTTGATGCTCGATACCCCAATCCTTCACGAACTTCCCAAACTGATAGGAAGTGAACAGAGTTGCCCCATCAGTCCTGACCATTGTCGGCACACCAACATCTCTAAAAATCTTGAGCATGACGTCAATGACACTCTTGGTATTAGCATGGGTGCCCGTGCACTCGATAAACTTCCACCCCGAGTACCCATCGACAACAATGAGGTACTTGCCTCCGGCGTAGTCCCCGAAATCCATGTCCAGGATCTGGAACGGGCGTGCAGCATACTCGCGGTGCAACATCGTCTCTCTCGGCTGTGACGGCAGCTCGCGTTGACACCGGTTGCACTGACTGGTGATGGTGTCGATATCTGCATCGAGTCCGGGCCAGTAGACCACCTGGCGGGCGCGCGCCTTCGTCCGCTCTTTGCCGAGGTGGCCGGCATGCAGAGACTTCAGCACCGACCTGCGGAGGGACGCTGGCACCACGACACGCCGTCCACACAGGACGAGTCCGTCGTCCACTGTGAGCCGATCGTGTACGGGCCAGAACCTCCGCACGGACTCGGCGACGTCTGCCTTCGACGTCGGGAAGCCCATGGCGATGGCGTCGATAAGCAGCTGCATCTCTGGATCGGCTGAAGTCGCGTCCTTCACCTCCTCCAGCCGCAAGTCGGTGCGACTCGCCTGGAGCTCGGCGATCACGACGTTCTGCAGGGTCTGAGAGATGGGGTCTTCTCCGCACTCGTCGTCCAGGGAGGCCTGCTGAACCGGGCTTCTGGAGAGTGCATCAGCCGCCTTGTGCTGCGATCCTGGAACCCAGGTCGCGACGAACGACCCGACTTCTCCCATCTTCATTTTTAGACGCTGTAGTCTGGGATTTTCGATTTCGTCCAAGGTTTTGCTGTTGAGGATCGGAATCAGCGGTTTGTGGTCAGTGACGACCTGGAAGGTGGGTAGTCCGGAGAGGAACAGGCGACACTTCTTCAGAGCCCATGCCACAGCTGTGGCCTCTAGCTCTATCGTAGCGTAGCGGGACTCTGCTGGCGTCAGGAACCGCGAGCCTGCTTGTACCACGCGCCACGTGCCGTCCTCTTGCTGCTGGCGCAGGACGAAGCCGAGTCCATTCAGCCGACTGGCGTCCGTCGGGAGCGACGTAGGGCGGCTGGGGTTGAAGTAGGCCATCGTCGGGACGGAGGTCAGCGTTGCCTTCGTCACTTCGAACGCACGCTCGTGCTGCGACTCCCAGATGAACTCGTTCTTCGAGCTGAGCAGCGGCCGGAGCGGCGTGAGGAGCTCAGACATGTCGTCGACGAAGGGGGCGACCTGGTTGACGAGACCGACGAAGCTCCTGAGGTCGGAGATGGTCCGCGGCGCTGGAAATGACGAGATGGCCGCTGTGAGCTGTGGGTCGGGCCGGTACCCCTCGCGGGATATGATGAATCCCGCGAACTTGACCTCCGGCTTCGCAAGCTGCAGCTTCTTGAAGTTGAGGGAAATTCTCTTCTTCGCAGCGCTTCATGAACGCGCGGACGTCGCGGATATGGTCCTCCTTGGTGCGACTGTAGATTACGACGTCATCGACGACCTTCTTGTAGCCGGTGAGACCCTCGAATGCCTCATCCATGCGCCTGTTGTAGTGTTCCGAGATGGAGCTGACACCGTAGGGTGCACGGAGGAATGCATAGCGGCCGAACGGTGTTATGAAGGTCGTCTTCAGCACGCTGTCCTCATGCAGGGGGCATTGATGGCATCCCTTGGCCGCGTCGAACACGGTGAACCATTGGGCGTCGGAGTCAGCGATGGAGGCAACTTCCTCCAGCGGTGTCGGGGACTGATACCGCTCCCTGCGGACGAACTTGTTGAGCCGCGACAGGTCGACACAGAGCCGGATGCCTCCTCCCTTCTTCGGTTCCACCACGATCGGCGCCCACCACTCTGTGGGTTCCTTGACGGGGATGATGATTCCCTCGGACTCCAGCTTCCGCAGCTCTTCTTTCAGGGGCTCGCGGAGTGATAACGACACCCGTCGCGGACTCAGCGCAGAACGGCACTGCATCTTCTTTGAGATGTATCTTGAAGTATTCCCCGGGCATCACTCGGATACGGCCGTCGAAGACGGTGGGGAACTACGCAGGGATGTCAGGGAACGATGCATCCGAAGCCTCGTTGTTGCCGCCACCAGTCACTTCCACGGAAGTGACGCCGTGGTCATCGGTGTGCTGGTTTGGCAGGTTCACAGAAGGCGGGCCAGGTGGCGCTGTCGACCTGAGTGGCGCTGCTGATCTAGGTGGCGCTGTCAAGCTAGGTGGCGCTGTCGCAGTGTCATCCCACAGTAGCGGTGCCAGGGGCGGCGACACCGGCAGGTGGCGCTCTCTCCCGGGCACCGTCGTCGGTCCGTCGTCTCCGCCGCCTCGGGTACTCGTCGACAGGCCCGGCGGCGCCGGCAGGTGGCGCTCTCTCCCGGTCACCGTCGTCGGTCCGTCGTCTCCGCTGCCTCGGGTCCTCGTGGACAGGCCTGGCGATTGATCATCCGTCGTCCGCGACGACGGCGACGACGCGAAGGATGTTGAATCTGCCGACAGTGGTCCGTTGATTTGTCGCGGGTAGCCTCCTGGGATGATCCGAAGCTGTCTTGTGGCTTTCCAGGAAAGAAGAAGGCCCCTGACGTCCGGAAGTATGTGGATGTCATCGGCGGTCGTAAACCCGCCGAGCGTCAGCGACACGGGTAGGATTCCCACCGATGTGATGACCTCTCCGTTGGTGGCGCGTGGGTGCTGTTCGGCAGGAAGGAGATTCTCCGGATACTCCCCCAGCTCTTCCAGGAAGTCCAGTCCTCCGACACAGATGTCCGCACCAGTGTCGGGTAGCGCCAGCACGGAGACGGTGTCCTGCGCGGTGACGTCGAGTCGGACACGGGGGGCGCTCTCCACAACCGTGGCTGCGATGATGGCAGACGTGCTCGGCCGGTAGCCGTGTTCATCCCGACCGTAGTCTCTGCTGTTATCAGACGACCGGAATCGGACGCGCTGGTCCCGCTGGCGTGGAGAGTATCCAGGCGATGGTGACCGAAAGCGCCCTCTCGG
>JAXIVJ010001463.1:0-100000 GCA_036785665.1 Chirona hameri | reverse complement strand
TTACATTTGTAAAAGTACACTACGTTGGCTTGCTTCAGTAGAGCGTGGTCACGGTTAGAGTTATTGGACATAATCATGTTTGCAGTAGTAGGCGTGCGGTAATAGATGTTGAATTGAAGTTCATCCTGTCTGTTATTCGGTACACAGTTGTTTTGTATGATGTTTCTCAATACCCTCTCGTCTCTTTTCCAGCCCGCGTTCATTGTGTTCTTGTAATACAGCTTATGTGTCGTACCGCTGTTGGGATTTGGCGTTGGGTTTGTTTGCATGTATTTGTCGAGTGCAAGGCGTATTTGGCTGTCTATCATAGATGCCGGGTAGTGGTTGTTTGCTAACATTTGTTTTATATGTTGCAGTTCTTTGGTGACTAGGGGCCATGATGAGCAGTGCGTTAATGCCCTGTGTACATACGCCCTAATGACGCTCTCCTTATACCTGTCCGGACATTCGCTCTTGGCGCTGAGACAGTTCCAAGAATCAGTTGGTTTCCTAAACACAGTGGTAGCCAAATCACCTTCTGATGTGTCTAGAATGGTTACATCTAAGAAGTTTATCCGATTTTGGATGCTTTCTTCCACCGTAAATTGAAGACAAGATTCCCTTTGAAGACGTGACCTCAGTGCATGTAGCGTGTCACTGTTCGGAACCTCCACCAGGATATCGTCGATATATCTACAATACCTTCACCCTAATCTCGACCCACCAGCCATGCCCGAGTGCATAATGGCTGCCATGCTGCGCCTATGCACAACTAAAGCGCCTTTTCGATCCCCTCGCGGCACACTCTTTTACCAAACTGACGGTATAGCAATGGGCTCCCCCTTAGGAGTATTGTTTGCTCAAGCTTACATGGGCTGGGTGGAAAGCAAGGTCCTAGAGAGAGAGACGCGCCGCATATATATATATTGTAGATATATCGACGATATCCTGGTGGAGGTTCCGAACAGTGACGCGCTACAGGCACTGAGGTCACGTCTTCAAAGGGAATCTTGTCTTCAATTTACGGTGGGCGAAAGCATCCAAAATCGGATAAACTTCTTAGATGTAACCATAGAAACATCAGAAGGTGATTTCGCTACCACTGTGTTCAGGAAACCAACTAATTCTGGGAACTGTCTCAGCGCCAAGAGCGAATGTCCGGAGAGGTATAAGGAGAGCGTCATTAGGGCGTATGTACACAGGACATTAACGCACTGCTCATCCTGGCCCCTAGTCACCAAAGAACTGCAACATATAAAACAAATGTTAGCAAACAACCACTACCCGGCATCTATGATAGACAGCCAAATACGCCTTGCACTCGACAAATACATGCAAACAAACCCAACGCCAAATCCCAACAGCGGTACGACACATAAGCTGTATTACAAGAACACAATGAACGCGGGCTGGAAAACAGACGAGAGGGTATTGAGAAACATCATAAAAAACAACTGTGTACCGAATAACAGACAGGATGAACTTCAATTCAACATCTATTACCGCACGCCTACTACTGCAAACATGGCAGCTCGGGACCAGGCACGGACTGCCATGGCAGGGAGGCCATGGCAGCTCGGGACCAGGCACGGACTGACAAGGACCTCATTCCATGTGACGCCACCGAAAGAGAGTTCCGTGAAAGTCGGAACGCCGTAAAGGTTGCCATCAACCGCGCGTGCACCTCTTACTACGCGTCTACCTACAAGCACTCCCGTCCAAAGACCTGGAAAAACATCAGGCAGTTCCTGGTCTCGTCTGGGAAGGCGCAGCCGAGGACAGCCAGTGCAGCACCGGCGGATCCTGAGTGGCCGGACCGACTGAATCGGTTATTCACGTCAGTCGGCTCCGACGTGGCGCACGCGCTGGCGGAGAGCGACGCTGGAGAGACGCTGTCGCCCCGCCCACCCCGTGTGTGTGCCGGGTCGTTTGTGCCGTATCCTGCGACCCTTCTGGAACTCTCGGCAGCGCTGAAGCGCATGGGTATGTCTCGCGCCTGCGGCCCTGACGGCATAACCGTCCATATGCTGAGAATGACCTTTCCAGTGGTGGGACCGCACTTGCTGAGGCTCGTAAATTCCTGTATCATGAATTGTGACATGCCCGACCAGTGGAAGGCTGCTACCGTTACGGCTCTCCATAAAAAGGGTGAAACTACGGACCCCAACAACTATCGCCCGATTTTTGTTCTCCCTGTTGTGGCGAAGTTGTGTGAGCGTGTGGTCTGCACCCAATTGATGGATTACCTGACGACCCACCATATACTGTGTCCTCAGCAGTACGGTTTCCGGCCGGGACTGTCCACAGAGGCGGCCCTGCTCGACACTGTCACGTATGCAACAGACAACATTGGTAAAGGCATGATGACGTCACTCGTCACAACTGACACGTCTAAGGCCTTTGACAGTGTCGAGCATGGTCGTCTCCTGGACAAGCTAGAGTGGTATGGTGTCCAGCGTGAATGGTTCGCGGCCTGGCTGCGGGGTCGTACCCAGACTGTGCGGGGTGGCTGTAGTGGTGCCCTGGAGGTGACGCACGGGGTGGTCCAGGGGTCCATTTTAGGGCCTGTACTGTTTTTACTCTTCACCAACGATTTGCCGCAGCATCTTCCATTCGGGAGGATCGTGATGTATGCTGACGATGCCCAGTTCATTGACGCTGACTTCCCATCAAATGTTCATGATCTGAAAAATCGTGTTGAAAGCTCTCTTGACATAGCTTTGAAGTGGTTCACACAGAACCGTCTAAAAATTAATCCGGCAAAACAAAGATGCTCCTCCTGAGATCTCGCCGTCAAAAAGTCATCTCAGACTTCTCTGTTCATTTTGGTAATGATGAAATTTTGCCCTCACAAAGCGTCAAGGTGCTTGGTGTCGTCATCGACTCACATCTGACATGGAACTGTCACATTACGTCTGTTGTGCAGCGCTGCTACTGTGTACTGGTGGGTCTGGCGCGAATCAGACATAAGCTCCCAAAATGCATCAGACAGCTGTTGATAGAGGCACTCGTCTTCCCCCACATACGTTATTGTATAACGGTGTGGGGAAACTGTTCCGCAGCACAGAAGCTGCGTGTACAAAAGGGAATCAACTTCGGTGTCCGCATCGTGACCGGACTTGGCAGGCGTGACCATGTCAGTCTGTCATTGCGTGAACTGGGGTGGCCCAATGTTGATGAAATGATCACCGAACGCGATATTGCCACAATGCGCCACCTCACAACATCCACCAGTGCCTCCGAACTATTGCGACAGCGATTGTTGCGGCGCGCCGATGTATCCGCTCGCCGCACGCGCGGCACTGAAGCCGGCCACTTCGAGCGGGCCAAAAAGCACGCGGCCAGGACTCGCGTGCGGACAGAATTCGCCCGGCGCAGCTTTGTGTACCGAGCCACGAGCGCCTGGAACGACCTTACGCTGGAGGCTAGGCGATAGTCAATCGTGAATTTAACGTAGATTGCGATCGGTGTCTGCGGCTGGGAGCGGCCTATGTTGCCACCTGCCACTCTTTTTGCCGCGTGTTCTGTTTTACCGTGTGTATTTTTCATCACTGTATGTTTTACTGTTTTTATCCTATTGTGTATTATTAATGTAATGACGTGGATTCCACAAAAGCCATATTATGGAGGTTCCGAAATGCATATCTGTATCTGTATCTGTATCTGTATCTGTAACATGATTATGTCCAATAACTCTAACCGTGACCACGCTCTACTGAAGCAAGCCAACGTAGTGTACTTTTACAAATGTAAAAAAGGAGACTGTGCACTTCTTCCCAAAAGTGGCTATGTTGGCTTCACCACAACCTCCCTCAGTCGCCGCATAACTATGCATCTGCAAACAGGCGGGCCAAAAACTCACCGAAAAGTATCATGACACAACCCTTACCAGAAGCGACATGACAGAAAACACCAGCATTCTCACAGTCACTTATTCTCCGTTGTATATTCAAATTGATAGCTAGTTGAAATCAGTCATGGACGCCTTGTGACCTTCGTTGTCGGAGCGCCCCTAAACCCCAATCATCATCATCATCATCACTGTCACCTCTGATAGACGCCGACTTCAAATCCTCGAAGCGGTATTTATTAGAGAGATAGACACACACACACACACACACGCGCACGCACGCACGCACGCGCGCACACGCACACGCACACGCACACGCACACGCACACGCACACGCACACGCACACGCACACGCACACGCACACACACACACACACACACACACACACACACACACGCACACGCACACGCACACACACACACACACACACACACACACACACACACACACACACACACACACACACACAATTGGCTGTGCACCACAGTCAACGATCAGTGAATGGTGTGACAGAAAGTCATTACCCAGCAGTGGCTCGGTCACCTCAGCAACAACAAACGTCCAGGTGAACTGGCATCTCAGAGCAGGGAGAACAACATCAAGAGTGGCCTCACCGATCACACGAAGCTGCTGACCACTGGCAGTAGTGATGGAGACAGCTGTTGGCTGAATCAGGGTGCCGTTCACACACTCTTGAGAGATCAGAGACACACCAGCGCCAGTGTCGACAACAAAGGTCAGTGGCTGTGAGCCAGCCTGGGCTGAAATCCAGAAGAGTGGCAGACCAAGGGCTGCATAGTTAACAGCCTGCCCCTCTAGTTTTCCGGAGTCGGAAGTGGTACACGTGCAGGTTGCACTCTGAGGTTAGCGGACTTGGATGGCCACTGACACCACGGTTTACATGTGCGAGCTTGCGCACCAAAGAACAAGTGGGCACGACACACTTTGGGTCTCTGTCCTTCATAAAACGGGTTCAGTCCGAGCAAAGCACCTGACATGCCAGCTTCACGAACCTGAGTGGGATACCTGTAGGGACCAGACTGTTGCTGCCTCGGCTGTGGAGAAGCAAAGTGGCACGGCATGGACTGAGACTGCTGGTAGGGAAACAGACTCATACCAGAGCTGCCCTGGGGGTCACGATCATGGACTGCCACGTTCACTGCTGCATGGGCCCCCTGTACAAGAGGAACCAACTCATCAGCCAGCTTACCCAACTGAGAAACCGTGAGTTCACGCTGCGAGGTCAACGCTGGAGCGATCCCTGCCGGGAGGGACTGGATGAACTTGTGTCGAATCAGGTCATCACCGACACCAACCTTGTCCGCCACCTCACGGAGCTCGCAGAGGAACAGAGATGGACGACCTGTCAACAGAGTCTTGCTGATCAGACGCTCAAACAGTTCAGGTTTGGTCTTCTCATACATACGTCACACATACATACGTCACAGCCTGCTGCAGTTCCTGGAAGTTCCTGCTAGCCAGGGTGACCTGAGGGATGTGAGCAATGGTATCAGGCGGGAGAGCTGACAACACATGATAGAACTTTGTCTCGTCGGAAGTGATTCTGGCAATGTGAAATTGTGCGTCCATAACTGCAAACCAGCCCTGAACAGCAGATTCCATGAAGGCAGGGTGTTTGATACTGACATGATGGACACTTTCAACGTCAGGGGCCATCACAGCAGCGCGGGGTTCATCAGGCATGGCTGCTGTGTACAAAGGTGGAGCAGGCAACTAACAACTAGTCACTCAGCTGAGCGGAACAGGGCAGGAAGTGTGAACTACCGTTATTGTTGAGTGCCTGTAGCGAGTCAGCAGAGCGAGAGCGCAGACCGCAGCAAAACGGAGAGAGCACGCACTCCGCTCCGGACGGAGCAGAGGGAGACACGCTCGCGCTGGATCGCGAGGGTCAGTACAAAGCATGACATGTCAAAGGTAGTGTGTTCAAAACGATATCACGTTAGAAGAAAGATTGTCAGAAAACGATCACGTCAGAAACTATTATATCAGGAAACAGATCACGTCGGAAACTATTATATTAGGAAACAGATCACGTCGGGGTCACCAAAATGTGGGGCGCTGGGGGGGAGAAACCAAGTTGACTCACGCCCACAATGTATTTGGGCAAACAATCTGCAGACAAACGAAGCAATGAAAGGACAAGAGGAGACGAGAAAATGACACCGAATGACTGCCGAGTGCCAACTCGGGCAGTCGGACGTATATCAGATGAGCGACTCGGGCGGGAAACATGGCGCCGAGAAGACAACGAGCACACCGATCAGGCGATCGGGACTACATAAGAACCTGAAGGGAGACCAAGCTTTAAACAGTTAACAGCTATATAATGTGATAATATGATATGAGGCTATGACGTATGACAGATTACAAACCAAGTAACTAAATAAATCGGATGACGAGCAACGTGGGGTCGCGACCAGGAGCGGAAAGCAAGAGAAAGTTACGCGCGTTGCCGGGTACGAAGACACTTCTGTTTACAGATATACATAAAAGTCGCGGGTTACTCTACAGATTGCGGACAGATTAAGTTAAATAAGTTAAACGAGAAATACGAAAACGGAAGGCAGATGAATCACATTAGCAATAAACATAAAAAGTTACCTAATTATTTACGTTATAGAATTATCTAGATTTACTCTGGTAGAACTGACGAATTGTAAACAAATCAAGTTGCGGAAATACGGAACGCTAAAGAGCTGCAATAAAGTGATATGACGCACCACACCTCCTCAGAACACCGTTTCATGTTTTGTTGCAGGGTTTTCCCAATTGAGCTGAGGAAGGCATTAAATTCCTCTGCAATTTCTAAATTATCCTCAACATGTTTGTCTTCATTGTTTTTTAAAGTAATTTGGAAATGTATTCTGATATGATTTTCCAATAGTATGAGTGATGAGGATTTTCCCCACTTTTTTGCATCATCCTTATTCACCTCAAGCTCATCCTGTATATATTTGTTCTTGGCATCCTGGATCGAGGTGTTTAGGCTATTTCTGTATTTAACATATTTATATTTTCTTGTGTGGGGTTCTTTTGTTTTACGTTAAAGAGTGTGCATCTGTTGTCTATTTATGCCAAGATAGATGGTGAAATTCTGCAGTTGACTCGCGACCGAAACTTGCTCTTCCCTATAGGAAATAGCTTGCAGCTATTGGTTTTGGTCCCCTTAGAAATATATGAAAGAGATGGGAATTCCAAAATTCGTAACTTGTCGGCAGAGAGTTAAAAACGTTCGTAAGTAGTGAGATGATAATCCCAAATGAACGACTTACGAAGAAGATCATTCGTAAGTCAGCATGGGAATCCGGCCCCTGGTTAACTGACCTGATGAGATCCGAAAAATAACACCATGAACGTAATTGGCACCCAAACATCTGTGCAAAATACGGCAAGATGCGTGCTACCGTTTTCCCGCTAACTCAAAAACAAAACTTAGGGGGCGTCCAAACACCCCACGCCAGCACGCCGCGGGTTAGGAAAGCCATAGGACTATAAAATCATCACTAAGTGTGCAATTGATGTCAGGTCACGGTCAGGTCAAATGTCAAAATCGACGTACGTATCGACGTACATGAGTTTATGGGCTATATTTCCCATCATAAGCCTTCGGTTGCGATCATTATTGTCCAAAAGTGCTCTGGAAGGTTAACATATATCCCGCTTAAGCAAAAGTGAGAATGCAAGCGAAAGTCAAGGTCAGGTCACAAAAGGTCAATATGTGGCATACGCTAAAGATCTACGAGTCACACGATGCATCTTTAAGAATTATGTATTATTTTATGAATTATCCCATCCTGAATCTTCGTAGAATTCGATAGTGATAATCATTTTACCACCCGACCTCATGTAAGAGCCGGTTAGTTACCGAATACCGATACATTCTTACTTAAGTGAAGTTGTTGTCAAGTTCATGTCAAGGTCAGGTAACAAAGATGAAAAATTATCAATTGATAAATCTAAAGAAAATGTAGGTTTCTGGACTAATTTTGTATCAGAAATATAGTGATGTTTATTTGTTCGTTTTGACTTTACAAATCAAATAATAAAATACAATACAAATCAAAAGAACGCAGTTTAAAAAATGGCATCGTTAGTTAGGTACTCATACTTTGGACCCATGAATCACCCAAAAATGGTGGTGTTGTTTTGAAACTTGGTTTTGGAATCGTCCATATGTGCTGCTCTAACATATATTCCGTTTTATATATATATATATATATATATATATATATATATATATATATATATATATATATATATATATATATATATATATATAATTGAACATTTATTGTTTAGTTTAACATTATATTTCTTTAATTTGTGGGGTTAAAAATGCAATAAAAAAGTCCTAGTTAGCCATGTTGTAGCCACTGCAATTTGTAAAAAAGTTGTTCATAATGATGATTTGTGCTAATAATATATTATTTGAATCAGAAGCAAAAAGAAACTATTCTAACGCGTTTCGATTAACTGCAATTTGCTATCTTTGATACTTCATAATTGTAGTGTGTTCAAAGTTTGGACTTTGCACAGTGTGTTGAAGTTAAGCTGATTTTCTCGTTAAAGTGATGTGTAGTAACTTTATTAAATGTCCTAGATCTCAAAAGTTTTCGACGAAATTTCGTCATTTTCGCACAGAAGCCGTGAAATTGGTGTTGGAGAAGGTACCAAAAGTTTCACGATGATAACGTTATTTTATTTTGAGCAATTACGGATGTTCGTAAAGGAGGGCTAATATTTGCCCGCCAGTCAATTAAAAGAATATTTACAGTGGCTCCCTTAATGTCACATAGATGCCGTCTAGTCTCCTGTCTAGTCGTTGGGCCTCCGAGGGCCGGCGGTCGATATGAGAGTGGCATCGCCAGGCCCCCATGCCGGCCTGAGAGGATATTAAGCCGGTAAGAAATGGCCCTCAGCGTCTTTGAGAGGACCATCGATTGACCAGCAGAGGACCCTCAGTCGATTCGAGAGGGTATTTTCGGTCCTGATGGGGCCTGCATAACATAACTATCACCGCAGTCACTTTCCTGTGTGTCATTGGCACTCATTCGCAAACACAATTGTCGATTGAAATAACAAAACAAAAATCGGTTCTTTGGACACGGTGTGCCTGGTGAACGTGTCTGCCGTATCTAGGGTATTTTATCAAGAAATCGTCAATTTTCCAGCACTATTAAATTAATAGAATAATTCCTACCATATTTATTTTCGAAACTTACCAGATAGATGAATAATTGTGAGAGGAAAAATTGTGAGATTCAAATATTTCCCATTGTGCGCCTTCAAATAGTTTCGTAAACCGTAAAGGGAGATAATCACCTTCGTATTTTGTTAGCAACAATTTATTTGACTACCGTTATGGCATTAAAATGATGTGATCTAAATTTAAAAATTAAATAAAATTATTCCCTTATTCAAAGTTGGAAGTTTGAGAAAATTAATTATCGGTATTTTCCTCCACTATTGGAAAGCGCAACATCTGGCGCTTTTGCATCAATCTGTTCAAGGTTGTTGAATGGGCACTTATAAACAAATCGCCGATACTACATATGTTGCGTTCACCGCCACTGCTAAACTGACAATTTCTATGCACTTTTTTCAAATGATTGATGATTGGTCATAAAAGTTTGGCACATATTCGCAAAAGATAGCGTGCAGGAAACATTGCATACCTTCATGATAAATAACAATGCGTAGGGGGCTAATTTACTGAATTCGTTACCGAGTACTTGCTGATTATAAGCGTGGAACGCTCATCAACTATGACGTCAAATATCTATCGGTTGCAATGGTTATATGCAAAATTTAATTAATTTACAATATATTTTGGTCTCGTCTATCTATTGCAGGTGCTAACTCCATTTGTGTGGAAAAGGGTGATTATCTTCCTTCAAACTTGCACGGACAGTATGTACAAATCTTTGGAGATCGGTCAACGTGTACGGACACTGTCCGTGGTGGTGGCGACGCCTATGCTGCTCAACAATTTTTCGCTGACGTCTTCCCCGTCACCCAACATTTTTTTTTGCGTACGCCCCCCCCCCCGTGCCTGTGAGCGCTTGTGCGCCAATCGCAAACATGTACGTCCGATGTGTAAAGCGAAAGTGAAATACAAAATGTATCTCTCCCCCCCCCTCGCTCAACAACCTTTCGCCGAGGAAACGCGGAGCGAAATTCCCCCCCCCCCAAAAAAAACAAACTTGAAACCTAGATCCGCCACTGATTGACATTACATATATTGAAAATGGAACTTAGCACTTTTCACTTCTTAATATAGAGGGAGGTGCCGCCGGTTACACGGCAGCGACGCTCAGAGTTCACCTCGGGCGAGGCTGTCGGCCGACGGGTGCGGGATCCGGACAGCATTTGGTCATGGAAGCAAAATAAAACTGAATCGCAATGTACTGCTGAGTATTGTATTTTTCCAGCTTAGACATCACTCAAATCCCGAGTCGGCTGGTGATGCATAGCGTGCGGAACAAAGTCAGCCAAGTACTAGCGCACCTGTAACCATACCAAGGCCATAAATATAACCGTAACCATACCAAGGCCATAAATATAACCGTAACCATACCAGGGTATGAGCCGCATTGTTTTGCGAACAGCGCCATCTGTACGTGCAACGCCATCTGTTGACAACAATGACTTGTCCGGCGCGGCGTGCCCGTTCCGCTGACGAAGGTACCGCCGGTTCAGCTCCAGGGCACGGCCGCCCTCCCCCCCCCCAAAAAAAAAGAGGAATGACTGCATGCGCCCATGTTGTCATAGTATACAACAGGCAATCACCCTATGGTTAATCCTGTTTTTTTGCAGCTTGTTCAACCATCGCGCGCCCAACTCGCCACAGAACCAGGCCCACTATCGTCAGGTGCAGCGGCAGACCTGTCATCTACCTCAAAAAGGTCAGCCCAACAGTCTCCTTCCACCCAGACATGGCCACCTGGGTCAGTATTCCATTTGGCCAGTGTGTTCCATATTGTATGGAGTCGTGACTGTGAAGTATGTCGATCACCTGGGTCAGTATTCCATTTGACCAGTGTGTTCCATATTGTATGGAGTCGTGATTGTGATAATGGAAGGGATCACGCTGCGTGGATGGACGGTACACACAGTTTGTGGACGGTTATATCAATGCGGGGTAGTCCGCAGATGTCTCCGTGGCGTGGATGGACGGTACACACAGTTTGTGGACGGTTATAGCAATGCGGGGCCAGTCCGCAGATGTCTCCGTGGCGTGGATGGACGGTACACACAGTTTGTGGACGGTTATATCAATGCGGCGCCAGTCCGCAGATGTCTCCGTGGCGTGGATGGACGGTACACACAGTTTGTGGACGGTTATAGCAATGCGGGGCCAGTCCGCAGATGTCTCCGTGGCGTGGATGGACGGTACACACAGTTTGTGGACGGTTATATCAATGCGGGGCCAGTCCGCAGATGTCTCCGTGGCGTGGATGGACGGTACACACAGTTTGTGGACGGTTATATCAATGCGGGGCCAGTCCGCAGATGTCTCCTCTGTGTGGATGGACGGTACACACAGTTTGTGGACGGTTATAGCCATGCGGGGCCAGTCCGCAGATGTCTCCGCTGCGTGGATGGACGGTACACACAGTTTGTGGACGGTTATATCAATGGGGGGGGGGGGGGGCAGTCCGCAGATGTCTCCGTGCGTGGATGGACGGTACACACAGTTTGTGGACGGTTATAGCAATGCGGGGCCAGTCCGCAGATGTCTCCGCTGCGTGGATGGACGTACACACAGTTTGTGGACGGTTATATCAATGCGGCGCCAGGCCGCAGATGACCATCATGGCAACATATTATAATGTATTTGTATTATGGTCGAGTATGTCATACGCCGACGGGTGGAAACAAGCCACACGGTCATTACGGAAACAAGCCACACGGTCATTTACGAGTGAGCGCGAAGCGCTCTCGAATCCTCACTGAATACGCTCTTTTTCGCACATATAAGCGGCCGACCCGACCCGACCGTGACGCTTTTCAGAAGCTTATATCTTTTGAATCCCGCATCCAATTGACAAGCGGTCTTCGCCATCTGATAGCCCCATTCAGTCAATTGTGTTATTGGCATGTTTCGTCTCACGTGAGGGGTCAGCATGGCGCGTGGCACTTGCCGCGTCAGGGTGTCAGAAAACGTTGTCCTGCTATAGCTGAGAAACGGCTGGACCGATTAAACTGAAATTTGGTGTGCGGTTTGAGACCACAACACTGGCAATGTCACGCAAGTCAAACTCTGGGTCACATTGCACGTTCGCACGTGCACACCCCTGTTCCGTAACTCAGAAATGGCCGGAACGATTAAGCTGAAATTTGGTGTGTGGTTTCAGACCACAACACTACAACACTGGCAATGTCACGCAAGTCAAACTCTGGGTCACATCGCACATTCGCACGTGCACACCCCTGTTCCGTAACTCAGAAACGGCCGGAACGATTAAGCTGAAATGTGGTGTGTGGTGTGAGACCACACTACTGGCAATGTCGCGCAAGTCAAACTGGGTCACACTGCATGTGCGCTCGTGCACACCTCCAAGTTCTGTAACTCAGAAACGGCTGGAACGATTAAGGTGAAATTTGTTTCTACGGGCTCGCTCGTCCTTCGCCGATTAACCCTATTTGTAACATGGGGGGCGGATTCCGCCCCCCCCCCCCCTCCCTCATATTTTTCCCAGATATCTCCCGAACGGCTAAGATCAGACCCATGACATTTTGGGACTTTTTCTAGAATTGAATTCCGCATATGGAGTTAAAATTTCTTAACCTGAACATAGGTGGTTCCAGGGCACGTTTTTTGGGAGGGTTCTGCGGCGACATTTGGCGATAATACGGAAATGCGATCTTCACGGTTTCTTCCTAACTGCCTCAAGTATGAAGGAGTTACATCGGTTGCCGGTGATTGCAACAAGTATAAATTAGTTGATATTAATGAAATATCATAACAATTGCATGGCAGAGGCGGTTTCAGGGGCTTGTAAGGGGGGGGGGGGTCCAGGAAGTATACAATGATTGGCGGGAAGCCAATAGAGCGATGTAAGGGGCATGTATAGCTATCAAGATGTAAAAGATAGCTTCTCCTTCCATTATTTGCATAATGTATTACATATATAGTTGCAGAGGCGTGTTCAGGCACATGAAAAGGGGATGACTGGCATGGTGATGACGATATGCTAGCGATTACAGCGCAATTAAGTCATTTGTTTGCAGAGGCGCGCTCAGGAATGGAGGCATGGGGCCATATTATTGAAAGGAAACTAAGATGCATGGGCCTACAATGACATAACATACTGCAGTTTTCGGATTAAACATGCATCACAGGGTACTCTACGAACGATTATAAGATAATAGGCGAGTCCAGGTAGGGTAAAAAGGGAGTAAGCAATGTGAATTGAAGTTGTAAGTGAAATAGTCACTGTTGACTAGTTAGTATCATAATAGCGGATACTATACCTACCAAAAGGTCTTGCGTGTCCCCAGTTTGGATCCTGGATACGCCTATGATGATGTACAACATGCAAAAGGAACTATCTACGATCAGTAACTTATTTATAGTGCTGGGCACAGCTTGCTTGCGGTTATTATTTTTTCCCTATTTCACCTCCCTTTTTCACTAACCTGGTACCGCCCATGGCAAAAAAAAGTATGTTTAATAACTGTTTTGTCTAATGTCACAATAACACACCATTTCATGTATCAAAAAAACAACATAAAAAAATGGTTTTATTACGCATTTATTTCACCCTCATATTGAGTGACCTGCACACGCCTATGATTTTTGAATTTTAAAAAGACATCGCCACATATTAATTTCCATTTCATTCTCTGTCGATCCCCATTGGTTGCGTTAAAATCGGTTGATAAACATGACAGCTGTGTTGGATCACACAAACCTCTAAAATTTGTAGTTTTTGCCCCCCTATTGCCCCCCTATCAAAAATGTCGATTTTATTTTATTTTTAAGAAATGTAGATCGTGTTGAGGGAATAATATGCCGTTTCATTTGTGAAAATCGGACGGGTAGATCTCGAGATGTCCGGAGGGCGGGATGCGCCCCCCCCCCCCCCGTTACAAATAGGGATAGCCAATAGCCTGTTACAAATAGGGTTAAGGTGTCTTTCTGGTTCTAGTGCTGCTGTGTTATTGTTGCATTGGATCAGTTATGTATTAGGTCACTACTTACTACCCGCAACATTGCTCATCACCTTATACCCAAGACTAAGCTCTCGGTTTTTGTATGGATCTCCCATTTCATGTTATCACTGGGAGTGGTGGAAAACACACACCTGTGATTAACAAAAACAAAACATAGAGCATAAAACTCTTCCTCTGCAAGGCCTCTACATGCACATTGGAGCCTGCCGGGAATGTCGCTGTCTGGACTCCGTCTGCGGTCGGTACGCCGACCACGGTCGGTACGCCGTCTGCGGTCGGTACGCCGACCACGGTCGGTACGCCGACCACGCCAGGGCGTGACTGTGACTTGGAATGTATGATACAGGACGAGGAATTGTAAGTATGGACGAATTCGTGAAGTGCATTTCGTTAACATCTTCTAAACGTCTTTGCTATCAACTTTTTGCTACCTTCAGCGCGACAACTGCGCATTCACATCAGCACGCCGTTTAGCTGTTAGGATGTCACTTTGGGCCTGTTCCAGCGCCCTGAACCGGATTTGGTTGAGGCTTAATTTTCTCCACCCACCGGTCGTTCCCGCGCCTCGACTAAAATCGGTTAAGTCTCCACCAAGGCTATGTAAACCAGGTAGAACGCTCCGGCCGAAAAAGTGGGGACAAACCATAATTTGGTTGCCGCGAGCCCGCAGCTCCTGTGACGCGGAAGAGGGTCACGCGGCCGGCCGGTCGCCTACGTAGGGTTAACGCGCACATTCCTCCCGCTTTTTTGTCGCTTGGTTCCTTCGTTTGTCGGCTGATTGTTAAACTTAAAATGTCTATCTACCACAAATTAAGCGTTGTATTGGATGCCGTTGCGAACATTACAATCGGACCCAAACTTGTTAAGTTATGGCGCGGCAAAGTTCACCGCCAGTTGATTCTGGCCGGCCGCCGTACGCAAGGGCGCCGCCTCTTTCCAAAAGTTCGGGGGACGGAGGCATTCGGAAGTCGATTCTTTTCATGCAACACCCCTAGTTTTAATGTTAAAGGGAAATAATTACCTTTTCCCACAAAAATGGAGTTATTACTTGAAATCGACAGACGAGACCAAAATATATTGTACATTCATCACATTTTGCATAAAAACTTTCCTACCGAAAGATATTTCAAGTTAAAGATGACGAGCGTTCCACACTTTTAACGACCGGTACTTGCAAGTACTTTTGGTCCTCATCAAACTGCGGGCTTTCCCCGTATTGCCTTTTTACGCAATGGAGTGCAAAATATATTTTGCGTTCTGCTTGTGATTATATGCCCGACGATGCTCTATAATTAACAGCCATTGAATAAAAAGGTAACCAAATTAGCAGTTAACTGATGCATATAACGGCGGACTAGTTAGTGGTTGCGACCCTCATTTTTGTTTGAATTGCTTCATTTATTTTCAACATTAGGAGTTGTGTATAGTTTTGTCTCTGGCTGTATGTTAAACTATGATTTATATTATCATGAAAAAGAATCACTTTTTCCCCCCCCCCCCAAAAAAAAAGGTAATTAAATCGGAAGCTCATCGACGCACATCGACGTTAACCTATTTAGTGTCGACGATTTGTTTATAGGTAATTCAACAACGTTGAACAGATTGATACAAAAGCGCGTTTGTGTGTCGCGTTTCCAATAGTGGAGGGAAATTCCGATCACGAACTCCTTAAGAAGTATATGTACTTGCTATTTTTTTACAAACGTCCAACTTTGAATTAGGGAATAATTGTATTTAATTCTTAAATTTAAACCACATCATTTTAATACCATAAAAGTAGCAAAATAAATTGTTGCTAACAAATCAAAGATGATTATTTCCCTTTAAAATCTGCCCCCCCCCCCCCCCCCCGTCTCCGATGCTCATGGCCGTCGTACATAACGCCAACACGCCGCACGTTCCTCCCGGTTTTTGTCGTTTGGTTCCTTCGTGTGTGGGTCGATTGTTAAACTTAAGATAGCTATCTGCCACAAATTCAGCGATAGTTCGGATACCGTTGATAAAATTGCAATCCAACCCAAGCTATTTAGATTATGGGCCGGCAAAGTTGACCGCCCAGTGATTCCGGCCGGCTGCCGTACGCAACGCTAACACGCACGTCGCTGTCGTTTTTTGTCGCTTGCTTTCTTCGTAAACCAGCCGATTGTTAAACTTAATATGTCACAAATTGAACGATGTATCGGATGCCGTTGAGAAAATTGTCATCCGACGCAAACTATTTGAATTATGGGCCGACAAAGTTGACCGTCCTGTGGTTCACGCCGACCGACCGGACATCCACCACACCATATACCCAAACAGCGATAACAACCAAAACATCCGAATTTAAATCATGCGACACAAATTATGACTAAGTACAAATTGCACCAAGCCCACCTGATAAGTAAAGCTAACTTGCTGCAACAAGAGCTGACACTGTGATAATACACATTGATAGCTATTGGCATAGTACCTACAAACACGGATATATTCTTATCCTTTTTAACGAGTTGTTTTTAATCTGATTAGATCAGTCGAATCGGAATTAATTGACCTTTTACATAAACATTTCCATATCTCTCAACATGTCCTCTAACTAGAAACAAAGCACCGAAAAGTTCCTAGACACACATGCCCTCCGCACGGCGCCCTGCGGTTAACGTTAGGTAAACAAATTATGTTCGGCTATTCTGACCCACCTCCTCGTCATCAGCCGTTGACCAATGAGCGTCGAGAATGGCTCACGCGGATGGATTGGTCAAGAAGATCAGCTTCTTAAACAAGGTCAAGATTGGTCAGCAGTAAAATATGGCTCATGATCAGATACATGAACACGGCCGAGCTGCGGACGCTGCTAATTTTTGTCGCACTTTTTGTCCATGTTTAAGAGGCGGAGCGGACCTCCCTGGTCTCCACCACCTCAACCGGTTGAGCAAAGCCTCCACCGCTCGGCGAGCGATTGAGGTTAAAAATGACGGACAGTCGCCAAGGCCGATGAGGGGTTGGTCAGTTTCGGTCCCTTTCGTCCATAAACTACCTAGACCTAGTGTTTGGGTTATATAAATCGCTTCTTATTTCGTAAACATAATCCTCCATTTAGAATTGATCCTCAACACAATTAAAGTTGTATTGTAACAATATGTTTAGTTGTGCATAATGTAAGCTAACGTCTAGTGGCTCCTCATTTCTTTCCAGGGACGGGGAGATGGACCTGGAGACGTGTCTTGGCGACCCGGGCACATCCTCAGCACAAGAAGATGACCTGGTGGACCGAGAAACTGAAGATGCGCCCAGTGCGCCTGAGGAACTGGCAGACAAAGGTCGCTGGAGGACTAGGAGCGCGGTGGTGTCCGAACCACAGCTGCTGTCCCTGGCAAAAGAAGTGTCCGTACACTGCAGCAGCTGCGGCGAGGTGTGCATGCCAGCGATGAAGCGTGTCAGCATTAGCTTCATAATCACGTGGGTAAGAGTTGAGGTAGACGGCACCTTGTGTGGTTTTGCCAGTGTGACATATTTCACTTGGAAAAATAACACCTAAGATGAAGCCAGTTTTTGGTGTAATGACAGCTAGTTATTGCAGATTGTTTTTTTTAATGAAACATTCGTTCGGTCTGACGGCAAGCGACATTAGGCTTAGTCACATCATGTTTGTATATATATTTTTATATATATTATCACATATTTGTATTTATTTTGCCATTAGGACCTGGCGACGTTGTTTATCGTCCAACATCTGAGCTACACAAGAGTGCCAAAGGTTGGTCTTAGCAAATGCATCAAATGTCACAGGTTTCTTTTGTCTCACTTCAGACATGTGCAATGTGCCAGAGGACAGCAAAGAAGTGGACGTCCACTGAAAAGATCGGCCAGGTAGCCGTCATGGACACAGTGTGGGCGGCCTCAGTGGTTATGAGCGGTTGCCATGAGGAAAAAGTGAACCGGCTCCTGGAGTTTGCCAATATGGGCAAACTAAGCCATGCCGCCTTCTACCACGACACAACCAAGGTTGTAAACCCAGTCATCACAGATGCCTACAATGCCACGTTGGCAGCCAACAGAGAGGCCGCTATGGCCGCTTCGCCCGATGGTCTCATTGTAACAGGTTAGTGTGATATAGTCCAGCTCAAACTACCTAACTACCACATTACAAATTATAGGTATCTCTTTGTTTGACATGTCTGCTTTGCCACCCTGGTCAACAATATGAAGCCGCTCATGCTAGCCCAAACGCAGGGCTGATTTAAATTGTATGTAGGTATAATTTACATTGAACATTGGAACTGGTTTGATTTATACAAAAACATGAGCATACTCATTTTTATGTATGAGGCATGAATTCGAATGTCCAAAATGTGCATTGTTTGTAAATATTCCACGGAATGGGAAGAGTTTTGTTGGCAGAGCTGACCGAGGTTTCCTTCCACATCTGTGCTAAATGTAGGAGCAGACGTGTGTTAGCCGATAATCATTGGAATGTGTTAGGTCACGCGCCGCCATGTCCTAGTGCATGATCACGCCACATGATCTGGTCGTTGTTTGTGCGTATTGATAACGTCCTATGCAGTTATAGGTGAACATCAACGCTTTGACACTGGAACTCATATTATCAGAATTGCAGTAATGCGGTAATGTAGTAAAGCAGAAACGCGGCTAACTAACATGCACATTCACTTGAATCACGTTTGCAACGGGAAAAAAAAACATTTTGCTAGCGAGTAACTTATGCATCATGCATGTTTACCCATATCCAAACTGTTTTGTTTCAGGGGACTGCCAAAACGACAGTGCGGGGTTTTTGGCATCCTACGGCACCTACACGGTGATGGACCACACAACCGGGCACATACTGGCACAGGTGCGAGTACTGAGAATTGTGTACTGTTTTAATTGTATTTACACAACGTTTTATACAGAGGCGCGTAATGGGAAAACCTATTAAATTATTTTTTATATCAGCGCAAACATAGTGTTTTTGGAGCTGTGATCAGACACATTGACATAATTTGGGAGTGATGTTGATTATATTGGCTGCGAAGAGTGAAGTGTCCAATTTAATATCTGCAATAAAACATTTCATTTCTCCCCGAAATTGATATTGATTCCCAAGAATGGACCTCCCATGGTCCCCCCCCCCCCCCCCCCGCTTCTGTTGGGGAGGGTGTTACGAATGCGGTTTTGCGTCGCATACTTCCTTCGTGGTTTGCAGTGCGTCAGAGACACTTTCAATGCAGTATACATCATAGATACTGGGATGGTACATATTTTTTGGGGCAGAGGCGCACTCAGGATAAAAAATGGGAGGTGATACCCACCCTCAAATTAGGTCCAACTTCAAATTAGTAAGATGATAAAAGCGTTACGCACATGGTGCCCCCATGTTTTTTTCCTGGATCCGCCTATGCCCAATATATCAAATTTAACAAATTACAGCATATAATGCCCACACGTGACGTTCATGTCGTCCCAAACAATCACGAACAGCACATATTATTTTTCCAGAAAATCCCCCCCCCATTTTACATTCCCTGAATACGCCTATGATTTTTTGTTTTGGTTTTTGTCTTTTGATATATTAAAGACCAGTACATCTGAAGCTCAAAACGTTTGGAGCATGCAAATCTATCGAGCCACATGGCCGCAATATCCTTTCAAAAAACACCCAAAATTTTCGGATTTTTTGCCCCCTTCCCCCCCCCCCCCCCCCCCCACCACCACCACCATTTAACAAAACACAAATTTCGGGGTCCAACAAGAGAAATCTTATCATGACGAATCGAATGGCGTTTTCCCCATCGAAATCGACCGAGCGGTTCTCGAGATCTCGGGGGGGGGGGGGACAGAATCTGCCCCTCTCCCCCGCCCCCGCAGGTTAACGTAATTATGGCCGCCCACAGGGAATAGGGTTAAGTTTGTCAGGACTCGACGCTTCTGGTGCGGTTGTTTGGTTCCGTGAGCCCACGAACCGAAATTACGTCCTTCATCCCGGGCCTGCTAACGTTATCTAGCTCGTAAATCTGTTTTACAACATCCTCAGTCTCCTTGGAAATGGACGAGAAGGTTTTGTCATCGTTGGTGTGGCGAGAACGCCCAGATTAAAACTTTGTTTTAGTTTTCTGGCTTTCCTTACCATGTTTTCCTTGGTACCGAACTTATTTGCAGTTTCCTTGACGGTGAACGGAGATATCGTCCTAATTTGCATCTTTACGCTATAGGAGGTTGTCGGGTTGTTAAATTTGTCAACAAGCTCGGATATCATGGTCTCATAGAGTTGAACGTCAGTTTTGTTCTCTGCCTCTTCGGAATAATCGAGTTCGACATTATAAGCGCTGAAGCCAGTCGCCGTTTGATGCTTCTGGTAGCGGACTGTATTTTGGTCTGCGCCTTCCTCTTCCCGGAATATCCAAAAATTGTAAATAGAAACATTGAAGCCAATGGCTTGTAGCTATCTTGTCCAGCAGTCAGGTATCTCCAGCTTCGGGCTAGAAACCCCCACTTCCAGCAGTCAGGTCAGGTATGTCCAGCAGTCAGGTATAACACTTGCCCCATAGGTTACCAGCCAGCCTTGTCTGAAAATTGTCGATTTAACATGGGAGCCCTATGGTCTAGTAGTTTTTTAACGCCCAAGCACCCGAGTGCTGCCAACTGTTAACGGTGGGGGGGGGGGGGGGGCGGGGGGCTGGCCCGGACGAGGCAGCGCGCGACCCCGCCGCCGCCGCGCCGCGCGGCGGCGGGATACCGACACGCCGTGCTTGCTGAAATCGGTGCTATTGGAAGGCCCACGATGGTTTTCATGAACACTTGGGTAAAAAAAACACGAGAAATCCAAATATGGCAAATTTGTTATTAACTGACTCATGTTTTGAGCAAATTAAATTTCAAAATTTTGAAGAAAATTTTGTCGATGATTTTGATTTTTTTTCAAAGATATGCATTTATAAAAAGTAGCCGTGGTCAGGCTCTATCATTTGTTGTTTTTAATGGTGGATCTGTGATGAATAGTTTTAAAGATAAAGCCAGTCAAAAAATTCACTTTTGGCAAAAGTTGAAAAACAGCGATCACTCATAACTCCGAAACGGTAGCTTCGGAGTTATGAGTGTAGCTCGAAACGCTATAATTCCCTCAGAATCGTGTTCAGGGCTAGAGAAAAACCCCTAGCCAAGTTTCCATCGAAATTCGAGTTGGTCGGGTAACATCGTTCGGGTGAGTTGGCATGGAATGACCGTCCTACATTGGTCTTTTGCACGCAGAACACTGTGTGCCGTCAAGAAGTGGGGGTGTCTAGCCCGAAGCTGGAGACCGAGGGTGTGTCGCGCAGCCTGGACGACTTGCAGCTGCAGCTGTTGCCGATCAAGGAATTTGTATCGGACCAGCATCTGGGTGTGAAGAAGGTTGTGAGTAAGTAAATATATGCACGATACAATCGATCTAAGGTGTAATATTCTCATAGAATAGAGATGCGACAGTGATTGTCGATAGCAGAATTATGCCGTTCTCCATTGGTCGCGTTGTAAACGTAGTTGCTGAGTGCGCTCGATGCAACATGTCACTCATTTTCTCGTATTTGTATATGTATTGTCTCGTATTTGTATATGTATTGTCTCGTATTTGTATATGTATTGTCTCGTATTTGTATATTTATTGTCTCGTATTTGTATATCTATCGCGCACCTGTCACATCTCGCGTTCCTTTCAGTTGTCTGTGTCGGAGTCCTTTAAATGGTGGCACACATTCGAAAGAAATGTTGGCAGATTTTAAGCCGTACTAAATATAACTTCGTCGTGCTTATTTGCGTCACCAACTCAACGGCTAACAACGCTAGGCATATTGGCAATGATGCAACTATGGATATCAGTATTTTAAAACAACGGACAACTTGTTTTTCCCCAGAGCGCCGACTGCCTGAAGCAGCGTACTCGTACGATGTGTGGCATGCAGCCAAGCATGTCGCCCGTCGTCTTCGGGAGCTATCGACCAAGGCCGAGAACCGCGCATTGGCGCCGTGGGTGCGACACGTGAAAAAACACTTCTGGTGGTGCGCGCAGACGTGTCAGGGCGATGCACAGATCTTCAAGGTACTTTGAGCCCGCGCGAGAACATTCACGCAGAGGCCAATATTCGACGGGTTATCGTTGAAAACATGATAACATTAACGTTTTCATAAACATTTAAACTTTGTGTGGCAATGACGTACCTTTGTATTTGCAGTCAAGTTCAATGACACTTGTTGTTTGCTCCCAGTATAATGATTGGTGTTTCACAAGCTATAGTGATTTCGTTGTACATCCACACATTCCCTGCTGTTACCACTCTCCCTTCACCATCTTTCCATCACCCCCCCCCCCCACAATAACCTATCCCTCCTTCATCCCCCCGGCCAATTCATGCAGCTGATCTCGATGCACCGCTGTTACAGAAGCGGTGGTCCATGGTGGCCAACCACGTGGTCAACATCCACGAGACTGGCAGCGGCCTCAACTCGTGCCACCATGACCAGCTGGCGGACGATGAGCCACGGGAGGCGCCCTGGCTGGAGCCTGGCTCTCCTGCCCACCGGGCGCTGCAGGATGTGGTGATTAGCAGACGCACGCTGGACCTTGTCCCCCACATCGTCAGCTGTCGGTGAGCGTGGACGTATCGTCTGATGCTGCAACCTGCGGAATCAAATTGCAATGTTGTGCTCGCTTAAAATACTCGCCGGTAACAATTCGAGAACCAATGCCTTTCTAGCATTCACTAGCTGATACCGTCTCCGAAGCGAGTGATGGGATCAGCGCATTTCGATCGCCATTCTAGATCTCTTGAGCGCCCTGTATCAAAACCACCGATCTGACCATAAATAGATCGATAATGAAATTGCAAAAATGTCAGAATATGTCATACACGTCATCTCATAGCCTTATCGCAGATGATCAAATCAATGTATTGGTTGACGCACGCACTGCAATCCCTGCATGGCACCCAACGCGTAGCTCGGTGTCCTGCTGAACTTAAGTAACTTGAGTTGAACTTCATCTCCGTCATTGCAGGCACACCGGCAACCTGGAGGCGTTTCACGCCGCCAACCTGGTGTACACGCCGAAGCTGACGTTCTTCATGTAGGTGGGCGTGGTCGTTTCTGGAATGTGATTGTATATGATGGGCAACACTTGCATTATTGAAGCCAAGTGGAGGTGCTTTCCTCCTGTTGTGTAGTACATTGTGGTGGCTGTATGGGTTGCGTCCCGCCGTCCGGGGTCCAGGGTGACCTGGTCAAATGACCGGCCCTCTGGCCGCCATATATATGGGCGCCATATAACTATATTGGTGCGGCGCCCCTAAGCCCAATCATCATCATCATCATTATCAGCATCATCATCATCATCATCATCATCATCATCATCATCATCATCATCATCATCATCATCATCATCATCATCATCATCATCATCATCATCATCATCATCATCCATCCATCCATCCATCCATCCATCCATCCATCCATCCATCCATCCATCCATCCATCCATCCATCCATCCATCATCTGGCCGGCACTCGTAGACCGTGACGCGCCGCGGGCTGGCCTGGACCCGATCGGTTTCAACAGACTTCAGCATTTTTTTTTTATTTTTATAAATTTAGACCGAATGTTTTGTATGGATGGATTTCCGAGGTCAGGACCCACGCTAAGCAGAGCTTGTTGCGCAGGTCCTGACCTCACCACCCGATCGCGCAATTCCTGTTGGCCGGCAGAATTTAGAGACGAAAGTTTTACGTGCCCGACATACCTGGACACGGTCCGCCCCGCTCACTGACGTCACCTGACCTTGAGTGCGACCGCTGCCACCGGCCACAGGCCATCCCAGTCAGGAGCAAACAGCGAGCGCCGAAGCGACTCGAACCCGGGCTGCCACACCGGGTTAGGTCAGAAGTCCAGCGCTCTCCCACTGAGCTACAGCATCGTACCAGGCCTGGCAGGAAGCAGCAGCGGAGGCGGAAACCGATATCAGTGACTATTGGCTATATCTCATTCTGTCTTACATGTTCGGCATGTTCAGGTTCCGCTTCCTCTGCTGGTTACTGACAGACGCTGTGCGATGCTGAAGTCTGTTGCCACCAAACGAATCAAAGCGCGGGCTGATAAACGCCAGCGCCCGCACGCCGCCGGCCATATGGCCGGCGGCGATTACGTGGCCAGGTAACCTTGTTTCCCGGGCGGCGGGACACAACCCTTACAAATGCACGGCTGTGTGACCCTTTTTCGTGCGCGCCACAGAGCCCAGCAGATTCGTCACATCAGCAGCCTGATGAACGGTGACCCGAATATCTATTCACTTCCATTTTCATTTATTTGTCTGTTTTTCGCTTCAGGCCGCCCATGTACACCACAAGGAAGCGTTTGGCGGTGTTGGACTACTCGGCGCACATCAGCCGCGATTGCGCAAGAAACGCAGACGGCGCCATCAAGTGAGCTCACATACTTGCTGAATTACCATAATGTCTTTTGCACTGGTGTGTGTGGGTGTGGGTGTGGGTGTGGGTGTGGGTGTGGGTGTGGGTGTGGGTGTGGGTGTGGGTGTGGGTGGGTGTGGATGTGGATGTGTGTGGGGCGGGGTGCGCGCGTGCGTGGGTGTGGGGGGGGGGGGTCACGCACAATGAATTGTGTAATGTGAGGGGCAACCTGAACGGGGCCACCATGACGTACTTGCTATTGTAGTTTAAAACAAAACTGAAAACGGTCGCCACGCGAAGCTCGGTAGGAGAGCGGGCCCCGGCCGAAAGTCCCCCGCCACTTGTGCGCGTCACTGCCAGCTTGTACAGCGGGGATATATCGGACGTGGCGTTGGGATAACGTCACTCTTGAACGTTTGCATCTGAAAATTGCGTGTTATCATAATGCATGGCATGTGTGTCATGCTGTTGCAGAATGCAGCGTGTGTACAGCCGCGTGTCGGACTCGTACATCAGCCGACCGGTGAAGGTGGCGAAGACGTACCCGTTCGTACGTCCGATGCTGGAGGCAGCCGTGTTACTGCGGCTGAGGACCGTCATCACCGGCGCAGTAGGACGTGCCGAGGACGATCCCAGGAGGGTCCATCCCTACGTACACCGCGGGCCCCGACCGAACGAGAGCCGGGAGAGGCTCGAGGAGAGCTGCGCTCAGCACAGCATATTCGGGAGCAGCTGAGGTGGTGATGATTGGGCCGGTTGCATGCTGCCGTGCGGCGTGCCGTGACCCGACACTGGACAGGTGCCGTGACCCGACACTGGACAGGTGTGCGCTGTGACCCGACACTGGACAGGTGCGCGCTGTGACCCGACACTGGACAGGTGTGCGCTGTGACCCGACACTGGACAGGTGTGCGCTGTGACCCGACACTGGACAGGTGTGCGCTGTGACCCGACACTGGACAGGTGTGCGCTGTGACCCGACACTGGACAGGTGCGCGCTGTGACCCGACACTGGACAGGTGTGCGCTGTGACCCGACACTGGACAGGTGTGCGCTGTGACCCGACACTGGACAGGTGTGCGCTGTGACCCGACACTGGACAGGTGCGCGCTGTGACCCGACACTAGACAGGTGCGCGCTGTGACCCGACACTGGACAGGTGTGCGCTGTGACCCGACACTGGACAGGTGTGCGCTGTGACCCGACACTGGACAGGTGCGCGCTGTGACCCGACACTGGACAGGTGTGCGCTGTGACCCGACACTGGACAGGTGTGCGCGCTGTGACCCGACACTGGACAGGTGTGCGCTGTGACCCGACACTGGACAGGTGTGCGCTGTGACCCGACACTGGACAGGTGCGCGCTGTGACCCGACACTGGACAGGTGCGCGCTGTGACCCGACACTGGACAGGTGTGCGCTGTGACCCGACACTGGACAGGTGTGCGCTGTGACCCGACACTGGACAGGTGTGCGCTGTGACCCGACACTGGACAGGTGCGCGCTGTGACCCGACACTGGACAGGTGTTATACAGATACAGATACAGACTTTTATTAAGGTCGTCCACATGTGCCTGTGGCTATTACAACCTCTCGTCATGAGTTAAAAACACAGGGAACATGGTCAGAAAAAGCATACAATAAAATCACACAGGTAAAAACAAGAATACAAAGCACTGACACACGCCAACACATACACACACACACACACACACACACACACACACACACACACACACACACACACACACACACACACACACACACACACACACACACACACACACACACACACACACACACACACACACACACACACACACACACACACACACACACACACACACACACACACACACACACACACACACACACACACACACACACACACACACACACACACACACACACACACACACACACACACACACACACACACACACACACACACACACACACACACACACACACACACACACACACACACACACACACACACACACACACACACACACACACACACACACACACACACACACACACACACACACACACACACACACACACACACACACACACACACACACACACACACACACACACACACACACACACACACACACACACACACACACACACACACACACACACACACACACACACACACACACACACACACACACACACACACACACACACACACACACACACACACACACACACACACACACACACACACACACACACACACACACACACACACACACACACACACACACACACACACACACACACACACACACACACACACACACACACACACACACACACACACACACACACACACACACACACACACACACACACACACACACACACACACACACACACACACACACACACATACAATCACTAAAACCAGTCGGCATGACGGTGAGAATCGCCGCGTCGGTCAGTCCGGTGCCCGCGGAGCGGCAGCGAGATGTCGCCGCACTTGGCGACGAAACAGCGGCACGGGCAGTCCTAAAAGGTCGCGTGGCAGGGCGTTATACAGCGCTGGTCCCCGGCAGGCAAAACGCCGCCGTCCCATCTCCGTGCGTGACCGGGGAACAAACAACATGTGGTCCTGTCGCGTGGCCCGCTCGGTAGCGCGGGCCTCTGCTACGGTGGACAGACTCGCAGCCAGCTGTTCAGGCTCGCCGCAGCAACGCACCTTGTGCGTGAGGCACAGTGTGTGGTAAGTGGCCATGCCCTCCACGCCGAGCCACCCCAGCCTCCCCAGCAGATCCGACACATGGTCGTACTTCCGTCGGCCAAAAAGTACTCTTGCAGCATAGTTTATGACTTTTTGAAGCCGACAGAAGTTCCCCTTCTTGCCGTTACCGTATACCGAGATACAGTACCGGATCTGCGAGAAAACCAGGGCATTGATCAGCGCGGAGAGCACGGCCGTTGGCAGGTGCCCCCTCAGATGCGATAGACCAGTCAAAACTCCGAAGCAGCGCTGTGTTACGGTAGAGACATGGCGGTCCCAGCATAACGAGCGGTCAAAGGTGAGACCTAGGTTTTTGGCTTCTGAAATGGGGATTAAATCCTGATCGCGGAATTTTACTTTGATGTCATGTACAGTGCGCAGATTTTGAGAGCTGCCCATAAGCATCAGTTGGGTCTTGGCGGCATTTACTTTCAGTCCATTTGCTTGGAACCAGTAGAGAGGCTAAGGCACCCTCCATGCGAGTGACGACTTTGTGAATATCAGATTTTTTGCCGCTGACCAAAATTTGGGTGTCGTCAGCATATTGGACAACCACTGCGTCCTCGGCAAACAGACTGAGATCGTTTGCGAAGACGCAGTAGAGGAGAGGGCCTAGAGATGAGCCTTGAAACACACCGATGCTGTTGGGCAGCGGGAGGGAAGTTTTCACTCCACCCAGACCGTCAGTGAGGCTGACACTCTGGGTGTGGTTGCGCAAATAGGCAGAGAACCAAGACGTGTCAATTCCGTGAAGTGATAATTTTGACAGGAGTTTTGAATGATCTATCACATCGAAACATTTGCTCAAATCCAGCAGGCAGAGCAGGGAAACTTCTCCGTGGTCAAAGGCAGATAGGATTTGGTCGGAAATTGAGGTCAGCGCAGTTTCAGTCGAGTGACGAGGCCGGAAACCGTGCTGACTGGAAGAGAGGAGGTGGTTATCTGAAAGGTATTTGTAAAGCTGCTGGTGTACAGCGCGCTCTACGATTTTGGCTATGACTGGAACAATGGATATAGGACGGAAGTTGGATGGGTCAGAAAGATTGCCGGATTTGTGAATAGGATGGACTAGGGAATGTTTCCAGGATTCAGGAACGTCGGACTGGGTTATGCTGGAGTTGACCAAATGCAGGAGCACCCACCCAACCGAGTCAAAGCAGGCACGAATCATTCGTATGCTGATGCCGTCGTCACCGCAGGCCGGCGAGCCACTCATCCCAAACACAACGGCCCGCAGCTCCGCCAGTGACAACGGCATCAGCACAAGAGAACAGGCACCGACACGCGGCAGACGACAGGCTATGTCCGGCGTAGGCCCTAAGCGCTTCACTTCCTCAGCCACACGCGGACCCACGCCGACAAAATAACGATTTAGGTCGTCCGGTGTGACGTCTGGCATCTTACGGGCGGCTCGTTTGCTGCCGACGACAGGTCTAATCAGTCGCCACATCGACTCCCGTCTACCCTCACGGATGCGCCGCTCCACATCCTGGCGAGTATCATGCCTAATCGCAGAACGCACGGCTCGGTTTGCATCACGGTACTGGGTTGACCCGTGACCAAACGCTGCTAGCGCCCCACGGCGGCGAGACATCAATACTTTAGTTGAGTCAGACACCACGGGGGCGCTCGGGTTCCTGATTTTAACAGTCCTGAGAGGGGCATGGGAGTCGATTATCGGCAGAAATATGGCGACAAAGTGGTTCCACTCAAGCGTGACGGTGCCTGAACTAAACACCGCACTCCAGTCGGCTAGCGCCAAATCAAGGTTCATGGAGTACGTGTCCACACGGCCAAGACAACGAGAACGAAAGCTAGTACTTTGTGGCTTGAAGCGTGGCATAGTGACGAAGACACGAATGAACTTATGTGGGCTAAAATGACAAAACTTTGTGCGACAATCTTTAACGATGTTACGACAGTTTGTGATAACAACATCAAGCATGGAACCAGTCGAGTAGGTAGGAGACGAGACACACTGAGATAAAGAATTATCGGACATAAAATTACAAAGCGTACGCTTGGCCGGGTCAGAGTCAGGTTTGAGCAGGCAACAGTTAAGATCACCACATATAAAAATCTTCGACCCCGGGTATGTTGACAAAATATAATGGAGCTGGTTTTCTAGATCAGAAAAATCGGCAGTCAGGTCAGCCACGCCACGTCTCGGTGGTCGGTACACGGTACAAATAATGAACTGTCGTCGGTTGTCGGGTTTAAGTAAAGTCCACAGGGTCTCCAACTTGCTGTTGGGGTGAGCGGCAGCCGCGGCGACGCGGATTGGAGAGGCAGTGATGCCGTCCCGGGCCGCCAGCGCCACCCCTCCGTATCCTCGGTGTGCGCTGTGACCCGACACTGGACAGGTGTGCGCTGTGACCCGACACTGGGCAGGTGTGCGCTGTGACCCGACACTGGACAGGTGTGCGCTGTGACCCGACACTGGACAGGTGTGCGCTGTGACCCGACACTGGACAGGTGCGCGCTGTGACCCGACACTGGACAGGTGCGCGCTGTGACCCGACACTGGACAGGTGTGCGCTGTGACCCGACACTGGACAGGTGTGCGCTGTGACCCGACACTGGACAGGTGTGCGCTGTGACCCGACACTGGACAGGTGTGCGCTGTGACCCGACACTGGACAGGTGTGCGCTGTGACCCGACACTGGACAGGTGCGCGCTGTGACCCGACACTGGACAGGTGCGCGCTGTGACCCGACACTGGACAGGTGCGCGCTGTGACCCGACACTGGACAGGTGTGCGCTGTGACCCGACACTGGACAGGTGCGCGCTGTGACCCGACACTGGACAGGTGTGCGCTGTGACCCGACACTGGACAGGTGTGCGCTGTGACCCGACACTGGACAGGTGTGCGCTGTGACCCGGCACTGGACAGCTGTGCGCTGTGACCCGACACTGGACAGGTGTGCGCTGTGACCCGACACTGGACAGGTGTGCGCTGTGACCCGACACTGGACAGGTGTGCGCTGTGACCCGACACTGGACAGGTGTGCGCTGTGACCCGACACTGGACAGGTGTGCGCTGTGACCCGACACTGGACAGGTGTGCGCTGTGACCCGACACTGGACAGGTGTGCGCTGTGACCCGGCACTGGACAGGTGTGCGCTGTGACCCGACACTGGACAGGTGTGCGCTGTGACCCGACACTGGACAGGTGCGCGCCGTGACCCGACACTGGACAGGTGCGCGCTGTGACCCGACACTGGACAGGTGTGCGCTGTGACCCGACACTGGACAGGTACGCGCTGTGACCCGACACTGGACAGGTGTGCGCTGTGACCCGACACTGGACAGGTGTGCCTGTGACCCGACACTGGACAGGTGCGCGCTGTGACCCGACACTGGACAGGTGTGCGCTGTGACCCGACACTGGACAGGTGTGCCTGTGACCCGACACTGGACAGGTGTGCGCTGTGACCCGACACTGGACAGGTGCGCGCTGTGACCCGACACTGGACAGGTGTGCGCTGTGACCCGACACTGGACAGGTGTGCGCTGTGACCCGACACTGGACAGGTGTGCGCTGTGACCCGACACTGGACAGGTGTGCGCTGTGACCCGACACTGGACAGGTGTGCGCTGTGACCCGACACTGGACAGGTGCGCGCTGTGACCCGACACTGGACAGGTGTGCGCTGTGACCCGACACTGGACAGGTGTGCGCTGTGACCCGACACTGGACAGGTGCGCGCTGTGACCCGACACTGGACAGGTGTGCGCTGTGACCCGACACTGGACAGGTGTGCGCTGTGACCCGACACTGGACAGGTGCGCGCTGTGACCCGACACTGGACAGGTGTGCGCTGTGACCCGACACTGGACAGGTGCGCGCTGTGACCCGACACTGGACAGGTGCGCGCTGTGACCCGACACTGGACAGGTGTGCGCTGTGACCCGACACTGGACAGGTGTGCGCTGTGACCCGACACTGGACAGGTGTGCGCTGTGACCCGACACTGGACAGGTGCGCGCTGTGACCCGACACTGGACAGGTGCGCGCTGTGACCCGACACTGGACAGGTGTGCGCTGTGACCCGACACTGGACAGGTGCGCGCTGTGACCCGACACTGGACAGGTGCGCGCTGTGACCCGACACTGGACAGGTGTGCGCTGTGACCCGACACTGGACAGGTGCGCGCTGTGACCCGACACTGGACAGGTGCGCGCTGTGACCCGACACTGGACAGGTGCGCGCTGTGACCCGACACTGGACAGGTGTGCGCTGTGACCCGACACTGGACAGGTGCGCGCTGTGACCCGACACTGGACAGGTGTGCGCTGTGACCCGACACTGGACAGGTGCGCGCTGTGACCCGACACTGGACAGGTGTGCGCTGTGACCCGACACTGGACAGGTGCGCGCTGTGACCCGACACTGGACAGGTGCGCGCTGTGACCCGACACTGGACAGGTGTGCGCTGTGACCCGACACTGGACAGGTGCGCGCTGTGACCCGACACTGGACAGGTGTGCGCTGTGACCCGACACTGGACAGGTGTGCGCTGTGACCCGACACTGGACAGGTGCGCGCTGTGACCCGACACTGGACAGGTGCGCGCTGTGACCCGACACTGGACAGGTGCGCGCTGTGACCCGACACTGGACAGGTGTGCGCTGTGACCCGACACTGGACAGGTGCGCGCTGTGACCCGACACTGGACAGGTGTGCGCTGTGACCCGACACTGGACAGGTGTGCGCTGTGACCCGACACTGGACAGGTGCGCGCTGTGACCCGACACTGGACAGGTGCGCGCTGTGACCCGACACTGGACAGGTGTGCGCTGTGACCCGACACTGGACAGGTGCGCGCTGTGACCCGACACTGGACAGGTGGGCCTGTGACCCGACACTGGACAGGTGCGCGCTGTGACCCGACACTGGACAGGTGTGCGCTGTGACCCGACACTGGACAGGTGCGCGCTGTGACCCGACACTGGACAGGTGTGCGCTGTGACCCGACACTGGACAGGTGCGCGCTGTGACCCGACACTGGACAGGTGTGCGCTGTGACCCGACACTGGACAGGTGTGCGCTGTGACCCGACACTGGACAGGTGTGCCTGTGACCCGACACTGGACAGGTGTGCGCTGTGACCCGACACTGGACAGGTGTGCGCTGTGACCCGACACTGGACAGGTGCGCGCTGTGACCCGACACTGGACAGGTGTGCGCTGTGACCCGACGCTGGACAGGTGCGCGCTGTGACCCGACACTGGACAGGTGCGCGCTGTGACCCGACACTGGACAGGTGCGCGCTGTGACCCGACACTGGACAGGTGTGCGCCGTGACCCGACACGACAGGTGCGCGCTGTGACCCGACACTGGACAGGTGTGCCTGTGACCCGACACTGGACAGGTGTAGGCTGTGACCCGACACTGGACAGGTGTGCGCTGTGACCCGACACTGGACAGGTGCGCGCTGTGACCCGACACTGGACAGGTGTGCGCTGTGACCCGACACTGGACAGGTGCGCGCTGTGACCCGACACTGGACAGGTGCGCGCTGTGACCCGACACTGGACAGGTGTGCGCTGTGACCCGACACTGGACAGGTGTGCGCTGTGACCCGACACTGGACAGGTATGCGCTGTGACCCGACTGGTACCGTGGTCCGACGCTGGACAGGTGCGCGCTGTGACCCGACACTGGACAGGTGCGCGCTGTGACCCGCCTGGTGCAGATCGCCACACCCCTCCCCGCACAGTCGCCACTTGTTACTGGCTCAGTGGCAGTGTTCAATGCAAATAAATGTGTCTGTTGTTGTTTGTTGTTGACTCATTCAATGCACATCCCGGAAGTGCCATGAACGTCATGCGAGGCGCCTAGCGGTAGCGTAGCAACCCGGCTGGGTGCGCGGCCTTTCCTTCATACGCCGCGCCGCGGTACTGTGGAGACATGGTCCGTTCCATGCTGGGATCATGCTATTCAGGAGCAATCGACTGCTATGTTCCCCATCGGCGCTAGCTTTCTACAAATATAATGTTATTTCACCCTGTATTTCGCAACGCAACCTTGGTCTGGCCTAGGACATCATTGGTAGTTCGAATCATGAATAATATTTTACATGTAACGCATATACAATGCTTGACCGAGGCTACATCCACCGTTCACAAAGTCACACAATATAAAGTGGCGTTCCGACCTGCAGTACGCCGAGCAAAGCAGAGGCGAACTAAACGACAAACAGCAGGCTATTAGAACCTGTGGTGGACAACTGACACGTGCACATCACTTACAGGCTACATTAGCCCCCGGTGATAACTAGGCCGAAAAGCTGAAGATGAAAATCAGATGACATGAGTGGTACTACCTGATTCCAGGGGTATATATAAGCCACTCTGGCTATAAAGTTATTTAATTGGTTTAAATAAAGTGCCCGCCATGAATAAATCACATTTCTCGGGGCAGTGTAGCTAAATTTCAGCGCTTAGAATGATCGAATTTCGGCGCAAGAGGTCCAACGTATCCGCCGTAAGATCTGGATAAGTTCCGCTCACTTTAAAGCCTGTTCCTTCATTTGTAAATTACGAATGAAATGCGGCATCAATGAAATCAATGACAACGCAATGCCTTTTTTCAGAAAAATGTCTGAGAAACTTGGTGATACGGGAAGTAGCAAAGGTGCGAGCCAGGGAGGCAGCAACATCAAGACCAGATCTGAATGGCCGGTCTACGATTTTGATGATGACTTCCCTCCGATTAAATACTTCAGCCCTGCCAACAAGCTGCCAACCTACAAAAGCGTGGTGGGGTTGCTGAGGTACAACCTTGAGGTGGAAGGGAAAGGAGTGGTGACCTCGAAGATGGGAGAGAGAGAGGTGTCCAAGCAGATATTCGCCAAATGGTACCACGACACTGTGTACTGTAAGTCAGTTGATGCAATAGAAAGTCAGGTGGCAAAAGTTCATAGCCTGTATGTGAAGGGGAAACAGAGGCAGGCACAAGGGAGGACCAACGAGGCCGACTTTCAGTTGTTTATGAAGTTGTTTGACAAGAAAGATCAGCTCTTCGATGTCTACGCTGACGAGGAAACCAGGAGGAAAAAATGTCGGGAGGAGTGGGGGCTGAAGATGACGGACAGAGATGTCAAGTACTACGAGGATCAGAAGGGCCCCAGGCTACAGGACTGTGACAACCGGTGCGACCCTGTCTTCTACCACATCTGGCTGAAGAATCAGAGACTGCAGGAAGCTCATGATCAGTATAAGAAAGACAAGGCAGAGCAGTTCAGGTACAAGTCTCTGGATGCCGTGAAGAAGGTGCTTCAAGAGAATGGCGAGATTGTCAGTCCCAGCAGTGACAGTGGTGAGGATACCCCAGAGGATCAGGAGGACACGATGCTGGATGAAGCAGAGGGAGAAGCTGAGGTGGAGTCAGAGCCTCCCAAGAAGAAAAGAAAAAAATACCAGCAAACCGAGGCCTCAGGTCACGTTCCTCTTCCTGAAAAGTTCATGCACATAAGGGAGTCGGAGAGAAAGGTGAAGGACAGCTTCTACAGAGCATGCGGAAATCTCTCTGGCCTCGGTATGTCAATTCCTGAAGCTGCTGGAGCCGTGGTGGTCGTTGCCAACACCATGTTTGGAATGAACTGGAAAATGGCCAATGAGAATGAAAACACATTTGATACAGACACCGCCCCCACAGACAGAAACATCAGGACCTCCCTCCAGCTGCAGGAGGTGGAGGGGTTGGCCAGGGAGGTAGAGGAGGTCATGAAGGGGAAGCAGGAGGGCAGGGCCATCACTCATGCCTCGGACAGCACCACCAAGAAAACGGTCGGGCAGTTCATTGTCCAGGGACTGCACGTGGGCCAGAGCTGTCCTCTGCCCATTCCAATCCTTCCAATCTACGGAGAAAAGGTTAAGGATGTCGCCATGCAGGTCGACATGGGCATGGAGATCATGGCGGTGTGCAAGGGCATGACATCTGCGGAGTTGTACAAGGAGGTGGACACGCATATGACCGACAGTACTGAACACAACAAGCGGATTGCCTCACTGATGGCAGAGATGCACAGTCTGGAGACCAAAGCGGGCCAAATATTTTGCGGCACTCACACCACCCTGGGATTCGCTGCTGGAATGAACAAGGTCATGAGACTGGTGGAGTCAGACATGAAGACGGAGCAAGTAGTGAAGGGTTTTATGGTGGATCTAGACTATGACTCCAAGAACTCCAGTCGGGCAGGGCAGGCTCTGGATATGATCCTGCGTTTGGTCGCTCCAGAATACAGTCACAAACCATGGAACCGGAACAAAGAGTACACGGTCTTTCTAAATGAGAGGGACCTGGAGGGGAACTTGTTCTGCTACAAGGACGCCAGGTTTGGCTGCCTGTCCAAGGCCGCGGCCATCGCCATCTACAACTTCGACAACATCAGCGACTTCCTGGAGCAGTTCCCGGACATCAACAACAGACTGGCCTGTCTGGTCAGGGAGGTCATGGACTTGCCTTACCTGAAGGCTGTCCTGGTGGTGTGGGCCACCCTCGGCCTGCACCTGGTGGAGCCCTTTTACGCCATCACTATCCAGGAGGGGGCCACCCACAGCAGCCTCACCGCGTTCTACAAGGGACTCTACAGCAGCATGGCGAGACCTGTGGACATGGAGTTCTTCAGATGTGTCAAGCCCATGCTGGATGGGGTGGGGCAGGACCTGTTCACCGGCGTCAAGGAGAACTACGGCCAGGAGGTGGTGGAGGCCGTGGTCGGCATGGCAGTGCAGCACAGGGAGGAGGTGATCAAGCTGGCAAACCTCACCATGGCAGAGCTGAGGGTTGTGCTGGCCAGGCAGCGAAGGGATTATGGCATAGATCAGGAAGCCTTCCCTCCTCAGTTTCCCATCCGGGAGCAGGCAGTCAACATAGATGACACTCCAGTCCATAACATTGGAATGGAGAGGATCTGTGGTAAGGTGGACCACAGGCTGGAGAAGCTCAAGAACCTGAACGCAGTGAGCAGGTCCATCATCCTCCAGAAGACCCAGGCCCTGAGAGAAGGCAAGCCGGACAACTTCCGAAGCTACAAGAAGGAGATGGAAGATGTCAAGGAGCTGAAACTGATGTGGAGCGAGAAGATGAAGAGGAATCAGGAGAATGGATCTGATGAGAAGCAGGAGCTAGCCAAGAGGAAGGAAGAGAGGAGGCTGGACATCCTGGATTTCCTCAAGTCTAAGGGGGGACCTTTCACTGACGCCAGCGAAGTGGATACGTATCTGGCCAGGGAGGATCTGGAGGACAAGGAGAAGGTGAAGAGGATGAAGTCCGAGATGCTGTTTGCCAGGGACAGCTCCACCCTCCTCCCCAAGGTGCATCCTCTCTTCAAGGTACAAATCACCGTTCCTGAGACAGGGAAGAGAAGACAGAAGACCACTGCTGAGTTCGCCGAGGCGCTGATGTCACTGCTGGGGAAGAGGAGCAACAGGGCGACGATCCAGTACACCAGCTTCCAGGGGACCCTGGAGAAGATGGTGAGGGGGAGGGGACGTGAAAAGGATGGCCAGAAACTAAGTGTATGACAACCTCTGTATGTCCGTTTGTTACTTTTGTGCAGATACATTGTTCTGGATCCGTCGTTTGTGTGCAGCCGTGGTAGGTGCTGGCCGGCAGATGGGCGGAAAATCTCAATTCGCTGTACCTGAATGGCGGGACCTTTTTTCTCTGCTAGAACCCAGCGGTTAGGCTCAAATGGCTTATATATGTTGGGGGCATAAGCCAAGTTTACTCACGTCTCTTAATTTTACCCTTCCAATTTGCCACCGGGGGCTACTACATGGCGAAAACAGGCGAACTATGCAGATAACATGCAATATGAAAGTTAATGATTATCTGTGACGCAATCATGCCACAAAGATGTGGATTTGATATATGCGCTTCAATAAATACCTATTGCATATCACAAGGGGGGGGACGGAACCAGGGAGAGAGTATATGCGCGGTCACGCCCCCTGGATGGCCTACATATGTAAAATAATGATACATTTGCAGTCTTCGAATACCTGAGCAACTTTTACTGTGGGAGGTGCGGTTGAATACAGTTGTGTAACAAAGTGGTTATGACCCTCTGTGACGTCACCAATGACGATATATCTTTTTTCTTCTTTTTTTTCTCTTTTTTGGGAGGAGGGAGGGGAGTGATTCTCGACCACCTCGTAGTCCAGCCTATAGCTATATGCCGCCGCGGGTGGGGAGGAGAACCACTCTCCTCCGGGGCGGGGAACCGAATGACTTGCGCCAGTAGCCAGACTCGAACACGGAACCCTTGGATTCCGAGTCCGACGCTCTACCAACTGAGCCACCCGGCCCCTGACGAGGTATCCTTAGCCTTGTATGGGCCTGCCGAAGGGCGTCGTCGTAGCCTCTGCGCCTGCGTGGACTCTGACCGGCGGGTAGTGATCGCCCGCCGCCGGCCACCGCTGGACAGTCTCGACTCCGCCGCGACCTGAAGTCGGCCACGAACGCCCTGTCGCGTTCCCAACGGCGTACTACCGTTGCCGGCCAAGTTGGCTGTTTCTTCTTTCCGTTTCGGCCTCTCTCTAAATTAACCGAACTGTTGGGTTATATCCAAAATACATCGCCGAGAACTATTTACTAAGACTATCACTTCAATCACTTCTACGTCTTCTTCGTCATCTGTAACCGGAGCACAAGGCTACATTTGGTGCCGTGATAACCCGGATTCTCCGAGACCTCTTCAAACGTCGAAACAGTAGGCATTTTATATTCCTTTTTTCCGTAAACATAAACGCCTTTAACTGTTCTTCATTATTTGAATTGTTGTGTTGTTTGTTTGAATTGTTTACTGATTTGGGTTTTGCCTTTGTTGTGGTTGTTTCGTCTGGTTGTACTTGTTTGTCGAAAAGATGGCCGCTGAGCAAAACATCACTCTAGCTTTAAAACATGTGGTTCAAGAACTTCGGATCCAAAGCCTAACAAAACATGTGCGTGCATACCACGGGAAGGGCACACCAAAATGTATCAACTGGATGCAGGATATGGACCAATTAGCGACTTCATGTAACTCAGAACGAATGCGTATCCTGGCAACGTTAACGCTTGGGGGACCCGCGGGGACGTTCGTTTCGTGACGAGAGCTATCCAGGAAACCCCTGGGATCAACTGGCAAACCTTAAGGCAATAGCTAAGGGCCAGGTAAAGTGAGCTAACGGACTCGTTTGTCGCGAAAGAAAGATGCCGTCTCATCAAACAGAGAAAGGGGGAGTCAGTACAACATTTTGCTGAGCGTCTCATGTCGGCTGCCACAGAGGCATTCGACACCATCAACAACCCTGATGTGCAAAAAACGCTAGTAGAAATATTTTAGAAAGGGGTAGTCGATCATTTCGCACGTGGACTTATCAGAAAACAATTTGGAAGCTTGGATGCTGCAGTAACGTACGCGACCGAAGAACAGAGAACTGTCAGGACATTTGAAATGTGTCGGAACCACCAAACCCCCGTAGACGAGTCCATGGAAGTGGATGTGGTCAGAGAGAGCGAGGACGCTGCAAACTCTACGGAATCCAAGCGAACTTAAAATCACTCACAACACAACTGGAACGCGTCTCCCGTCAAGTCAACTCCCACCGTCCAAATCAGCCACCCCGCCGTTCCCAGACAGTTCCGCCGCGTCCCAGTGGTAACACGTCATCCATGCCTCCGCCGTTCAACCCCCGACGACCCCCTCCCCCTGTCCGAGCCGACCGGCAGTGCAACTGCTGACTGCAAGGTCAGCCTACCGGCCCAGTCCCGGCGACGCGACCTGACTTTGTGCCAGCCGCCAGACCGAACACATCGGCCCCGGCTCCCGCCGGTGCCGCTCGGTACAAATAGACCCGTGATTGTCGGCCTGTGTGTGCCGCATGTGGACGTATCGGGCATGTGCAAAGAAACTGCCGCGTTGGGAGACAGGGAAACTAAAAGCTCTGGCGCAGGGACCCACCAGAGAACGAAACGGGAAAAAGGTCCCTCCAAATCGCAGGGTAATGGCCCCCAAATTGCACGAGTTCATGTCAAACCGGACACCCCGATGTGTTGGCTTTATTTAGGACAAAAGAAAACATATGCTTTAGTCGATTCTGGGGCTGATATTTCATTGATTTCTCGAGAGACGTTCGATAAAATCGCTGCTAAAAACATTTTTGGGCTTTCGACAAAAAAAAAAACTGGGTCCCGCTACAATCTGTCTCCGGACAGAATTTGCAAAAACTTTGGAACCGCTGAACTTCGAGTAAAAATGTCCAAATTTGACCGGATTTACAAGTTTCAAATCATCGCAGGTATGAACAATCAGTGCATTCTTGGAAACGATTTCCTATCAGATTTGTGAGAACCGGATCTGTGAACCGCCTCTCTGACATGGGCGTTGGACGCACCGGCCACAAGCACGGGTCGCGCCGCCCGACTATCATCTATCATGTCAGTCATCAGGGACGTCGGCCATGCCGTACTCGTCGGCTCGGGCCGCCGCCCTCAGAGAGTGGCCCTGGCCTGGATCCTCCGCGCCGCCCGACTCTCATGAATCAGGGATGTCGGCTCATGCCACCTCGTCGACCCGCGCCGCCATCCTCGGGGTATGTTTAAAAGAGCGAGACTCTGTAGTGCAGTCATGAGTTTAAACAGCAGGTGTTTCATAGGTACTATTGATTAGTAATTATAACGGTGGTGGTCGATAGTTACCGTCATCATTTAGACGAGTATTGCCGGTGATACAGTCGTCATTTCGACGGGTATTATCGGTAGTGCGTATAGAAACATTAGACGTTAGAATGGTGGTGGTAAATAGCTAACGGTCAACGTTATCTTAGGGAAGTTAAATAGCACACTAGGGATACTTTAATTAGGAGTATCTCGAGAGAGTTGTGCGTCGCTCCAAAGCGATAGGCCTCTTAGATTAGGGGTAAGTAGGTGTTCGTGTTAGTTAAGTAGGTGGGTTCATGTTATATTGTTGTATGGCTTCATAACTCAAATCCCTAAACTGAATAACTGGTCGTTATTCAGCTTACTCTAGAAACAGTCTCTGTAGCCTATGGTGCTCGTTCCACCACGCGTAGTCAGTGACGTCACAGCCTTGGGCCGTGACGCTCACGCAAGCGCGTATATAAAGCCCGCATGGGCGACAATCGGGGAGGGTACGTGCTACACCTTGAACCACCAACATGTGAGTACCGCCGCTCGCCGCCAGAAGGGGCTGTTCCCCTGTCGCCGATGGCGATAGCTGTAACCGAGATAGCTCTGTACCATTGAGCCTATATGTTCGGAACATCAGATTTCTGTCTTACCCCGTCAACTTCAACCCGTGTTATAATTCGAGCCTGATGACAATATCTGACATGTACATATATCTTGTAAAAGTGTGAGACGCTTTTGTTGAGAGATGCAACCGGGGGTCAGGAGTTAAGGGAAGGCAAAGAAAGACCTTATATTCGGACACGTTCACTATCAATTCATACCCCTAGACACTTTGAGAACGAGCCCGTAATCGAGTATATCTTTGAATCCACACTGTTAGAGAACGGGTAGGAACTTTGAATTCACAGATTTCTTTAGCTCAACCTGATTTTGGCCAGAAAACGCTCAACCTTGAAGGAAATGTCATTCCACTCAGGCCTCAAAATCTCATGTGTGCTTCCGTGACGTCATTGGTTCGTACTTCTCGGAAAATCACTATCTCGGCCCAGTCTTACGTCGAAATTCCAGCAAAAATCAACCGTGCACAACTCATTGATCAGGAATGTGTAGTGCAACCTCTCAACAATGTGCCTATTCTTGGAGAAGAACCTGGTTTGTGTTTAGTCAGTAGTTTAGGTCGTGTGAACAAAAACCGTCCAATTCCAGTAGTCATTGCAAACACGTCTGGTAGAGACTATACTTGGCCTGCTCGTTCAGTGATTGGTCTTGCTGAAGTTTTAGAAGATCCCGAAGCCTGTGTATCATGCCTATGTCAATGAGTCAGCAGGGTCAGAAACCGAGGTATCTGGTATGGTTCCCGAAACCCAAAAAGCGAGACTGTCTCACATGTCAGAGGCCCAGCGTCAGCAAATGGAGGCACTATTAGATCGTAACGCAGACTTGTTTGCGAAAAGTGATTGCGATTTTGGATGTACTGATCGGGTGAAGGCAAAAATCGACACAGGTGATCATCCCCCGATCAAACAAAATCCATATAGATTACCGTTTAGTCAGAGACAGCTTGTACAAGAGCACATCTATAAAATGTTGAAGGCAGGTGTTATTTCTCCCAGTCAAAGTCCATGGGCGAGCCCCATTGTGATCGTGGACAAGAAGGATGGTCCAAAACGTGTCTGTGTAGATTTGCGAGCTTCGAATCGAATTACCATAAAGAACAGTCGCCCTCTGCCACGTATTGACGACATACTGGCTTCACTCGACGGATCGCAATATTTTTCATGTCTAGACCTCCGTAGTGGTTATTGGCAAATTCCGATGGATGAAGACTCAAAAGAAAAGACCGCATTTACCTGTTTTGCAGGATTATATAATTTCGAGGTCCTTCCTTTTGGCCTGGTCAGTGCGCCCGCAATTTTCTCCGAGCTCATGAACGATGTTTTGAGAGGAATTCAACCACTCGCTAAACTCAAAGAACAATGGGACCAAGAAAAGGAACGATACAAATTTGAGGAAAATGTACCATTATCAGAACTTTCTAAGCGATTAGTTTCAAAACCGTCCGAGTCTGTGGAAACTCCGAGCGTTCCTGTTAAGAGGCCACTCATTCGTGATTGATCACCCCCTTCAGACTCAGAAACGAAATGTACTCCCGTCAAATATTCACGCCATTTTTTGTCTGATATTGAATCTGATTTCTCTGAACCAGAAGCGGACGGAAAAGACATAGGTGCATGCAGGAGTATAAATGTTACTAACCCTAGTGGCTAGTGTAACTAAGATCGATCTTTTATCAAGTATGATGAAAGTCCATCAACATATGATGGAACAGATGTTCGCACAGGTAGAAAAGTTGTAGTAGTAAGAATGTAGAATCGGCTAGTGCGCCGTTGAGTTTAATATTGTTGTCGTGTGGGCCTGTAGGCCGCTGTAGTATAATGATCGGCTAGTGTGTCGTTATGGTGAATATTGTTGTTGGGGTTTTAGTAATTTGAGTAAGGATTATGGCTAGTATGCCAATAGGGAATATTATTTTAAACAAGAGTTAGAGTACTGACGAGTACTGCGTGGCAACACGCCCTGAATCCTGTCAAGGATTCCGTACCAGGATTGTTGACAAGTCGTCATGCATCCTCTTTTGTGCTGTTGTGGTGTAAAAATGGTGAAGAGAGAGTGTATCAAAGATTAAGACCGGTGTGTCTACTGTCATTGTATACTGACTAACCCCGTGAATGCTCTTGTTGACGCGTTTGTGTGTCGTTACAGGTGAAGGCGTTTCTGTTTTATCCTGTTCAGATCGTGTTAATCATTCCGGTATTCGCCAACGTGCTATTTCTTCGAGGTCAGATCTATGCCTCTTTTAATCACTGGACCCTTCATCTTCCGATCGAAACGCGTACCTCGTGGAAATTTGCAGAGAAACTTGATCACCGCATTGCGGTGTTTAAAAGTAAATTTAACACACGTTTTGCTGAGCACCGCCAGGAGTTACGTAGTGACTTGACTCAACGACTCTGGGGAAAATTCATGCATGACTCTGATTTGTTAGATAGAGAGATGAACATGACTATCGATGTTTTGCAACATTTAAACCCGTCCCGTCATGTCCGTGCTCAGCGTTCACTACTTCCTTTCGTAGGTGACGCCCTGTCCTCTCTGTTTGGAACTGCAACAACAACCGAAATCCAGGACATTCTGTCTCGTGTGAGCGATCTGAGTGACTCCCAGAATGACGTGTTGAATGTGATTGGCAGTACAGTGACTATGGTCAATCAGACTATCGTAGATGTGAGTATTAACAGACAGACTATTAACCGACTGACGAATGTGACTAACTACCTGACTGACCGACTTGATATGTTAAAAGATAATGTCGCTGATGGCTACATTGTGTCTATTCTTGAATCTGACATGGAGACCGTTTTCACCGACCTCATCACGACTGCTCGTGATTTTCGCAAAAGTATTATGGACCTAGATACTATTTTCAGCCTGACTGAAAACAGCATTCTTCCCCGGTTACTTTTACCGCCTAGCCGTTTCGCTAAGATTTTGGATGGCATTCAGAAAGCACTGCCCCGTGATTTAGCTCTTCCATTCCCTCCGTCCGACACTGACCAACACTCACAAAAAATCAACACCTGCGCGGGGTGTCAACACCCCTAGCCCGTGTGATGCCCACACAACCTAAAATACGTCGCCTGGAAGGTGTTTTGTTTAGCTCTCAGGGAGGTGTACCGGAACAACCGTGATCGCCGCTGCATGGGTTGTATAGGTTTAACGGAACACCCTTGATAACCGCCGCATGGGGTGTCGAGGCGTCGCAATAGTCATGCGTGGGGTGTCGATTGACGCCTCAGCCGGGCGTATTGCGGGAGTTCGTTTACCATTGGGAAAGGCGTAACGTCACCGCTGCATGGGGTGTCGAGGTGTCGCAATACTCATGCGGGGGGTGTCGATTGACGCCTCAGCCGGGCGTATTGCAGGAGTTCGTTCACCTCTGGGAGAGGTGTAACGGTCGCCGCTGCCTGTGGTGTCGTGACGCATTCGCATGACGGGCGGCGGCCGCCGCCGGGCGCCGGCTCAGAGACGTGTCGCAACTCGCCAGACTCATGCCAATCTGAGCACTCTGACCTGACTCTGACCACTCGCGCCAACCTTCCCGATCTGAGCAATTACAAATTAGTACATTTCCGTGCAAAACCATTGTATTAACAAAACCGTTAATTATTGTAAACAGATCCATGTATCCACATCAGCATCACAAATCAGCATCATCAAGCATACTCATAAATCATCATAGTTACTATGGATCAACAGTCAGCTACGTATAATCATATGTTTATAGAAGCTTGGTCGGTGCAGCTCGGACCGGATAAGCAATACAATTGGTTGTGACGGGAGGGCACGAAACATGTAGACGCAATCATACCCAATGTTTATCGATCACAAATTCACAACTAACTACATTTCTAAGATCAAAAGAACGCAAGAAAGAACGGACTCACAACTCACAATTAGGTACTTATAACTCCGAAAACGACAGCACGATTGACAGCCTTTCGCAACTCAACGGCAACTTGAACACTGGCAACGGTCGACGCACGCACTTGTGAACAACCTGACGCGGCCAAGGTCGCGGCGCAACTCAGCGGGCGCGGCGGCGCGGCCGGCCGGCGTTGATGTGCGCGCGCAGCCAACGCCGCGCCGCCGCCTGCGTGCGTCTGCGTCACGACACCCCAAGCAGCGGCGACCGTCACACCTCTCCCAGTGGTGAACGAACTCCTGCAATACGCCCGGCTCAGGCGTCAATCGACATCCCCCGCATGAGTATTGCGACACCTCGACACCCCATGCAGCGGTGACGAACACACAATGCGATGGTGGTCGGCACTGACACACCACGCAGGTGTCTGACATGGGTGTAGATAGCCAAGCATCAACAATGACACCCCATGCATGAGTAAATTTCAAAATTAACCCCTGTAGCAGGGGTTGACACCCGGGTCGTGTGTAGCGATTTTGTGAGTTAATATTTCTCTACATCTCACACACAGACGATGAGGACTGCAGGAGGAATATCAGTGCTCGTGACTATCCCTTTGTTGTCTATCAAGGATCATTTCAGTGTGTTTCAAAATTGCAACGTACTCGTGCCAAAAGCTGCAGATAATCAGAACTTTGTGGCTAACTACGAGATTGAAAAGGTGAAATTTGTAGCTCTGTCAGAAGATTCCATGAGATTCATGTTTATCAATGATGACGACTTTCAGATGTACTTGAGACGACGACTTCCTTTCTGCTTCATAAGACGACCTGTCATGAATGTGCTGACGTCGACAATGTGCATCCCAGCTCTATTGACTGACCGAACTGACGCTGTGAACCGTTTCTGTGAACAGGTGATTCGTGTGAACCAGACTACTGACCCGACCGCTGAGTATTTAGGAAATGGACATTGGATTGTAATTAGTGTTGACTCCCTTGACCTCGAAATCCGCTGTAAAACTGGTGCAACTGTGAACTTTACCCAAACTGTGAAAACTGTGGCCCCGCTGTCTCTGGTTAAATTGGACTTTGGTTGTGCAGCTTTCAACAATCATTTCCAACTTCCTACCCATTACCGGACCGTTTCGAACCTTGAACCGTATCAGATCAAACATTTGAATCTGACATTAGCATTAAACGATGTGTGGAATCATGTTACCTCTAGTCTGTCTGAAGACTATATATCGTTTAACCATGCCTTGAAGTCTCTGCCTCCAACTCATATGCATACAATAACTTTGTCCGCCTTGAAGAAGCACATTAACGTCTTGAAATATCAAACACAGCATCGTTATAGGACTGTAACCTGTTGTTTCGGTCACTAAGGTAGCTCTTCTGGTAGTTTTTGTGCTCTGTATAATCAAAAGTACACGATGTCCGACGCTGACCCTATCACGAGTCCTTCGAGAGCCGTCCCGACCCCATCCACCCCCCCCCCCCCCCCGACGGCCTGACTGTTGACGACAACTCGACTCCGGACAATCAACTACCAGACCAAGCACCATTATCTACTAGACACGACACGCCGACCGGCACCGCCCTTCGCCCCAAGAAACCATCAACGTCAGCCCAAATAACTTCTCCATCGCAATCCACACCCCGCCTGACCTGGCTGAACTGCTAAGCGCCGACTGTAAACTGACGCCCGTGTCTCGCCATAGATAGCTGCCGATGATGACCGGACCCGACGCCAGCATTGAACTGAGAGCAGCGCGCCCGGGATGACTGCTGGCGTCGTGGTCACACGTGGACTCAGCAGCGGCCGACCAGGAACCTGACACTACTGGTCAGGGCCGGTCCATTGTGCCGCCGCTGAAGGTGTCAACAACTGACGACACGAGGACGACAACTGCTGACGACACTCCTGGACGACAGCCGGAACCGACGTGCACGGGCCCCGCTGATCCCCCCCCCCCCCCCCCACGTCACAGGCTGTGGGAGCCGGACCGCCCCGCACCGTTACCGACCGACACTGGACATATGCGAGATACTCGGGTGACGGACTAGAGTGTTGAAACGGACAGGCTGTTGAGGACAGGTATGCGGACGGTGAAGCAGTAAATGAGACAGTGAGAGACGTGAGCTTAACGGAAATGTGAGTGAGAAGCGAGGACAATGAGTGCTACCGGGCGAATGGACACTTCAAGACGGTGCGTCGACAGACTGACTCAGGGGGAAAACAAGAAATTAGGGATGGGATCAAGACAAGGGAATAGTGTGTTATGTTTTTTTTTGTCTGTGAAGTGTTGTGTTGTGATGTGTCTGCCCTGTGCTGTGATGTGTGATGTGTTTGTCGCATCCAGTGTGAAGTGGCGGTGAAGTCTTTAATGTTACGTATGGTGATGTCCTGGTGAGTGTCTCTTTATGTAATTATGAGTCAGATTCCAACCACGTGCAGTATATTGGCGCCATAAATTTCGCGTTAAATTAGCAGAAGTTTATGCGTATGGACCTCGCGTTGTGATGTAACAAAGTGGTTATGACGCTCCGTTATGACCCTCTGTGACGTCACCAATGATGAGATATTTTTTTTCTTCTTTTTTCTTTTTTTTGTGGGGGGGGGGAGGTGGGAGGGGAGTTGTTCTCGCCCACCCCGTAGTCCAGCCTATAGCTATATGCCGCCGCGGGTGGGGAGGAGAACCACTCCCTTCCGGGGCGGGGAACCGAATGACTTGCGCCAGTAGCCAGACTCGAACCCGGAACCCTTGGATTCCGAGTCAGACGCTCTACCAACTGAGCCACTCGGACCCCAACGAGATATCCTTAGCCTTGTATGGGCCTGCCGAAGGGCGTCGCCGTAGCCTCTGCGCCTGCGTGGACTCTGACCGGCGGGTAGTGATCGTCCGCCGCCGGCCGCCGTTGGAGAGTCTTGACTCCGCCGCGACCTGAAGTCGGCCCCGAACGCGCTGTCGCGTTCCAAACGGCGGACTACCGTTGCCGGCCAAGTTGGCCTGGCTGTTTCTTCTTTCCGTTTCGGCCTCTCTTTATATTAACCTAACTGTTGGGTTATATCCAAAATACATCGCCGAGAACTATCTACTAAGACTATCACTTCAATCACTTCTACGTCTTCTTCGTCATCTGTAACCGGAGAACAAGGCTACACAGTCCTAATGGTTTGAAAGCAGCAAGACTTTTTCGCACATAATTAATAATAACATATATATATATATATATATATATATATATATATATATATATATATATATATATATATATATATATATATATATATATATATATATATATATATATATATATATATATATATATATATATATATATATATATATATATATATATATATATATATATATATATATATATATATATATATATATATATATATATATATATATATATATATATATATATATATATATATATATATATATATATATATATATATATATATATATATATATATATATATATATATATATATATATATATATATATATATATATATATATATATATATATATATATATATATATATATATATATATATATATATATATATATATATATATATATATATATATATATATATATATATATATATATATATATATATATATATATATATATATATATATATATATATATATATATATATATATATATATATATATATATATATATATATATATATATATATATATATATATATATATATATATATATATATATATATATATATATATATATATATATATATATATATATATATATATATATATATATATATATATATATATATATATATATATATATATATATATATATATATATATATATATATATATATATATATATATATATATATATATATATATATATATATATATATATATATATATATATATATATATATATATATATATATATATATATATATATATATATATATATATATATATATATATATATATATATATATATATATATATATATATATATATATATCTATATCTATATCTATATCTATATCTATATCTATATCAGTTGCCAGGCCTCCATGTATGCCAACATAAAAATTAAGTTTTATTAAATTGTGCATGATCTCCTTTCTCGAATCCGCCAAAAGAGAGTACGTCCTGAGCGGCTACATGCTTCAGCGTATAAAAAAACGAATGCTTACATAAATCAAGCCATTTTTGATCAAGAATGATTTTTGTTCAATTCAACATCTGCGGGTGCCACGCGCTATGGTACCCACCCTATCAGAACGCACCATAACAAAATCAAAATTGATTTGATGGTCCTATCCAATGGTGAAAACCCAATATCAATCGGAGCAGTGGTTGCAAAGTTATTGGATTCCGAAAAGCGTCTGTATGGCCGGGTCGGGCCGGGTCAGGCCGGTTCAAATGTAAATTTGTCTAGCAAGTTGACGAGAAACCTCACGGGCTCTTCGCACCAGCTCGGTAGAAACTTAATTTTATGTTTGCATGCATGGGGCCTAGCAATTTTTATGGGGGACTAAAAGGACTATGTGTTACTACCACGTGTGCTCCCGTACCGTTCCATATGTCAAACCTGTTTTAGCTTTACCAGAGCGTGGCCGCTCGGTCATCGCCCAAAAAGGTGTTTTACTGGTTGTAACAGTGAATTGAATAAATAGCATGTTTAGCTTATTATTTTCTACAAGCCCCAGCCCATGTTTCTGGGTTTTATCAGGCAAACCGGTTAAAATTTCGCGCCGCTTCGCGGCGCTAAATAACAAGTACCTACTACAACATGAAAATCCACATTAAAATGCTGCAAAGGCTAAAAAATACACGCTTACAAAATGGGGGACATTTTTTCCGTCATTTCAGCCAACCCCTCCCTCCCCCCATTCTAAACTTATCCGCGACGCCCCTGGGTACAGCTGACAATTGACATAGTTTTGCTCAGTGTCGGAACAATGCAAATGTCGGAACAATGAAACTGCAAGCTGAGTCCTTTGTCCTTTGTCCTTTGTCAATATCCCAAAAGGTCGAAAAGTTAAACAAAAGTATAAAAAATAATAATAAAGAAACCATTAGAAATCATGAGGTTGCAAAATAAAGTGGCCCAAATGCGGGAAGAAATTCGAATTTGGGGGTAGGTAAGGTCCGCTAAAAACGCCCCCCCCCTAAAAAAACGGCCGGCTGGATCCGCCATTGGTTGTACTTATTCCTTACATGTGTTTGAAATCATCAAATGTGTTACTTTTGGCCAATTGCAGTCGTTTTGGTAAAACCGTGGCGCTGATATAAAACCCGTCCGAACTTGGACCCGTCCCTGTTCGCCCCCCCCCCCCCCCAATAATTTGTAAAAATCGACACTGCTGCAATCGAATATTATTTCTTTATCGTTAGCGCGATAGCATCAAGTGCGGAATCGGTGGGCTGAATGACCAGTAGAATCACAGGCAGACTTGATCTCCAAATGGATATAACAACGCAATGGTGCACTAGGTAGGTCCGCGGTATTCAATGTTGTTGATTTAATGCATACTCAATATTCATGATAAATTGAACAAAATGATACATCTCTTGCCCAGAAGAAAAGTGTTTTGGTAAAGCGAACTGGTTGAATTTCTCGCTGGATAATAAAGCTATGTGAAATGTCGCATTTCACAATCATGTTCAAACGGGATGGAAAACTTGATAAGATTTAGTTAAATTGGTCCATGCTTTGGTCTGGTACTATTTATAACGTTTCGTCGCCCTTGAACTGTTCGTAGCGTGTCGCAAGTCATTGCAAGACTATCTTGATTCTTACCCTCTTCCTCTTATGATTGTTCTCTTCTTCGATCCTCTTACATCTTTGTTCGTCTTGTCAGGTCAAGGGCGGTGAAGTTATATTTCTGAAATAAAAACGTTTGAGCCTCGTAAGCTCTGCCGCTCAGTTCTTGTTTACCACACGACTTCATATTGAAGGAAGCGTATCAGGAACCGGTTTTGTCGTTCTCAAAAGATCACCAGCTGCAGCTTATGTAGGTATTTGTGTCAATGCCATGCAGCTCCGCTGGCAGACAGTACTACCGAATCTTCACAACACGCCATTTGGCTGAAGGAGGACAAGTGTTTTATCTGAAGAACATTTAACAATAGTATATAAACAATGAAACTTGAATAAAACTTGTGACACTTGTCACACCTGATTCGATCTCAACTGCTGACTTACTGTGTAGCACTGACATAGTATCACTGAAAAGATTTTGAGATACAGTCAAGTTAGTGACATCACTATTCACGAGCTTTGTGGTACGATCAGTCAAACCGTAAAATAAGGAGACATAGTTTTTTAGCAGGGCATACTCACTGGGTGATGAAAGATAAACAATCACATTGTTTACAGAATTGATAATTGCGACTTTCAATCGCATGTTTTAGTCCCAAACTTAACGTTTTTTTCTTCCGAAAATTGTAAATATATTTTCCCAAAATATATAAAAACCTCAATATACGGTGAAAACCACTTCTGAACGATATATTAAAAATACAAAATCAAAATCGTAATTGGCGCGTAACTCATGGCTCCTCTTATATGCGGAACTTATGACCTCATCGCTTGTGTTACCATTTGTTTTGTTCTCTTTAATGATCAGACATAACCAAGTTAAAAGGAATGTCCCACCTTCCCAAAAGTTGTCAAATGTACGCCGCTTGTGATGCAAAATATGAAGTAATTGCTGCCGAACACGATTATGACATTTGTTTCTCGCAAACAGTGCTCAATTCCATAAGAAAGTTAAGTTTGAATATATCTATTTTTTATGGTTGATGACGTCATATTAAGTTCTAGAGAGCTACACATAAGTCCTTTACGCTGCCAAAGTATGGGCACAATTATTTCGAGACAATTCTGTCGCTTTGATTGCAAAACAAACAAATTACCAAACCATTGAAACGTAACAAATATCTACAAGGTTCACCTTAACACAAGTCGACTATCATCACCATTTGGTAAAGAGAGGTGACGTCATAGGCTTAAAGGGACTGTCCCACCTTAACATTATAGGTGAGATATATGAGATTGAGATAGCCATGTTGTTGGATTTGCATTGAAATCTAGTAGGGTAGCAGTTAAAACAACCACATTGGTCTAAGCGAGAGAGAAAAAATCGAGCTTGGTCTTCACAATAGTAACGAATAAACCCTACGTGTATTTGAATACGGTTCTAAAGCCGATGACGTCGTCTCTCTTTACCAAATGGTGACGGTAGTCGACTTGTTTTAAGGTGAACCTTGGAGATATTTGCTACGTTTCAATGGTTTGGTAACTGGTTTCTTTGTATTTAAAGCGCCAGAATTGTCTCGAAATAATTGTGCCATAATTTGGCAGCGTAAAGTATTTCTGTGTAGCTCTCTAGAGCTCAATATGACGTCATCAACCCAAATATTAAAACATAACTTTTTTATGAAATCGAGCACTGTTTGCCAGAAACAAATGTCAGAATCGTGTTCGGTAGCAATTACTTCATTTTTTGCACCACAAGCGGCGTACGTTTGACAACTTTTGGGAAAGTGGGATAGTGTCTTTAAACCCCTATTCAAATACACGTAGGGCTTATTCGTTACAATTGTCAAGACCAAGCACGAATTTCTTTTCGATTAGACCTATGTGGTTGTTTGAACTGCTGCCCTGCTTAATTTCAATGCAAATCCAACAACATGGCTATCTCAACTCAAAACTAATGTTAAGGTGGGAGTGTCCCTTTAAGATAATCAATGTGTTTCTGAGAGAAAGCTAGCCTGACACTATATTTTGAGACTATGTGTCAAAGCACGGTGTCCAATTTTGAGACTATGTGTCTTGAACTCAGCCTGACTTTGATATGAATTTCACTGCATTTTTCTAACATTAGGTCAATTCGTCAAAATGGCTGTTGCTTTTTAATTCTACGTTGAAAGTATAGTTCTACGTTCCACGTTTAAGTATTTAAATATTGTTTAATGCAGGTACCTGTAAATGTGTTAATGTAGATCTCTTTCCCATAATGACATTTGTGACCTGTCCTTGACATTGAATACAATAAGGCTTGTATTCATACAACATATATTATACTTCCGGTCTCTGACACACTACGTTCAGTATCCATAATGGAATCAACGCAACAGACGTAAACAGACGATATCAAAGCAAGCAGATCCAATATTCGTGTCCTCTCTCATGCAATCAAATTGATATCCTTCCCGACGGTGTGCACGGCCACAAACATCATGTACTGCTTGTTGTTCTGGTACGTTTCGAGAGTGCGGTTGCGCATCTCCTCCCAGGCGTACAGGTCGCGGTAGAGAGGACGCACATACTTCAGCCTGCCCTGGGTGGTGACCATCTCTAGCGCTAGAGGCACCTGCTCCAGCCACCGTCCTGCGATACACAGCCGGAGCCAGCGGTAGCGAATCTCGGTGTTAACCCGGGCGTTCATGTCGTAGAGTTCCTCCATCCTCTTCAGCTTGGTCAGTGTCAGTGGCTTCTCCTCCAGCAGCTGCGACAGGAACTCGATAATCTGGTTGGAGGAGAGGGCGTCGAGGTCGGTGGCGGAGAAGGGCGCTGGTTCCCTGTCGTCCCAGTCGACCCAGCGCTGACGCAGTTGGCTGCAGGCGTCGATGAGTGACGTATCAAACGTCGGCTTATAAGGCGGCATGCCGGGAGAGTTAAACCACGCCTCCCAGTCCACCTTGGCGAACACGCCCTCTTTCGCCTTCTCCGAGAAGAACTCGAGTAGGAACGAACGGAAATCTTCAGAGTCGATCGCCTGGAACTTGAACTTGGCCACGTAGGCTTTGAGGAAGGCCTCGATCTGCTCGGCTCCGCCAACAAGTTGTTCCAGGTACCACAGTAGCGTGTGGCCCTTCTCGTACGGGATGATGGAGAAGGCATCCTCGGGGTCGACGCCCTCTAGCCGCGGCACGAGCCAGGTCAGCGGGTTGGTGGCGCCGCGGGTCCGGATGGAGTCCTTGAGAGACTTCCAGCCGTCAGACGTCGACAAGTGTCGCGCGGGATCCCCGCGCAGCCCGCCCATGATCCTACGCTCTATGAACATGGTGAAGCCCTCGTTGAGCCACGAGTGCTCCCAGTTGCGGTTGGTGACCAGATTGCCGGTCCAGCTGTGGATGATCTCATGCGCCACGACGTCAGTCTGTGAACGGTCTCCAGCGAGCAGTGTCGGCGTTACGAACGTCAGACACGGGTTCTCCATTCCGCCGTAGGGGAAGCTCGGCGGCAACACCAGGAGGTCGTAGACGCCCCAGATGTACGGACCAAGCATCGCCTCTGTCATCTCCAGCATCTGCTCCGTCTCGGCGAACTCGTATGCGGCCCTGTCAACCAGCTCCGGCTCGGACCACACGGCGGAGCGGTTGCCGAGCGTGCGCGACTCCAGGTCGCCGACGGCCAGGGCTATCAGGTAGGACGGGATGGGCACCGGCTGACGGAACCGGAACGTGGCGGAGTCGCCGATCGTCTCATTGCCCTCCCGCAGACCAGACATGAGTGCCGTGAGCCCGGCCGGTACCGTCAGTTCGGCCGTGTAGGTCATCTTGATTGCCGGCGTGTCCTGCAGCGGCACCAGGGAGCGACAGTGGATCGCCTGGCACTGCGAGAAGACGTACGGCTGTCTCTTTCCGGCCGTCTGCTCCGGCGTCAGCCACGCCAAAGCCGTGCTGTTTGGGCTGGTGCTGTAGGCGATCGACACCTGCACCGAGTCGCCAGCCGGCAACTCCACGTACAGGGCCCGGCCCAGCGCGCGATCCGACCCGCCCCAACTCCAGCTGACCGGAGCGCCGGAGGTCGGCTCGGTGATGGCCGCGATGTGGAGGTCACGGGTGTCCAGCACCAGGCGTGTGGCCGCCGGGTCACGGCGCTGCACCGAGAGGTCCACTGAGCCGGCCAGCACCTTCTTGTCGAAGTCGACACGGAGTTTGAGATGCGCGGCGGTTACGACGGCCTCCGACGGAACGGCGAAAGAGTACGAGTCGCCCTCATCCCAGGGCGTCAGCCTGCCTTTCGACTGGGATTCTGAAGCAGGTACATTTGCCGACCTGTCGGAACAACACGGGCTATAAATAAAATGCACTTGGCGATATCCTCGTCATCTTCGCTAGGTACAGTGTACACATAGGTGTCGATTTATATACTTGGGGGGGGGGGGGGGGCTCGCCCCTCCCCCACCCAATGTTGAGTTCGCCCCCCCCCCCCCCCCCCTCCCCCAATGAAGTGCTCTCAGCCCCCACAATACTTTCCGCCCTTAGATTACTTGATATTTAGGTACAGGCATAGGTGTCGATTCAGTGTCGCAATATTCCATTTATGTAGAAAATGGTACAATATTGATTTCTGTTTTGAATATGAAAAGCAATATTTTTCTTTGAAATCATGTATTTTTAGTCGATATTTATGTCTATTTATGTCAGAATCAATATCACAATTTATAATTTGGGAGTGGAATAGAATCAATATCACAATTTATAATTTGGGAGTGGAAAAATTCACACCTAAAATAGGGAGCGAGAGTGAACAATTATTCATATTTAGGTGTCACATGGATAAAGTAAGTACTTACTTTATCCATGGGATCATTTCCAAACCAAATCGACAAATTTTGGGACACTCGATTTATATACTTTTGGAGTGGCCCTCGGCTCCCCCTTCCAATGTTAAGTTCGACCCCCTCCCCTCCCCAGGTGCTCTCGGCCCCCACCCCATGTTTTTTTGGCCACTGGCGTATCCAAGGATCCCGAAGGGCCAGCCTCCCAAATCGCCTAAAGTCGGCCAAAAAATGGCGCATTTCCTAATTGAAATGCAAATCTCCGCATTGTTTACGAAGGCAGGTTTGTTTTAAATTATTATTCATGCATCAAAAAGCGAAATCCGATGATTTAAAAAAAATTGTGTGACTGGGCTCCCCTCCAAAGCAGCTTCTTTGCTGTTCTGGCATAACGAAAACGATTATTCACGCCGAAGCGTAGAACCTTTGCCAAGCCTGGGAGGGCCTCGTACCGACCTGAGATGGCCGTTTACCACTTTGAGAGGACCCTCAATCGATATAAAAGGGCGCTTTTCCGGCCTGAGAGCTTTAAGTCGGTAAGAGAGGAACAATGAACATCCGCTTCTTTGAGAGGATCATCGATCAACTTGAGAGGGCCATCGTCCGGTCTGAGAGACTCCTTGCCAGGTGTGGAAAGGCTTTACCTATATGCTAGTCTGAGAGGGTCCATACGAGTCCAGAGAGAAGGAGTCTGAGAAGGCCTTTGCAATATCTTAGAATTCCCTAGGCTTATCCAAGAGGGCCGTTGTTAGGCCCGAGAGGGCCCTGTGCCAGTTTGAGATTCCGAGATTATCGGTCATTCTGAAAGCCATTGGTCGGTCGGAGGCTCGGTCAAAACTGGGAAAACATGTTCTTGTACAATCATGAAATGTGTTATTTATGGCCGATTTCAGTCGTTTTGGTAAAACCGTGGCGCTGATATACTTGGACCCGTCCCTGTTCGCCCTCCCCTCCCCCCTCCCCCCCCCCCCACCCACAATCATTTGGACAATCAATACCGCTGAGTGTACAATGCACAATGCAACTAGGTATGATACATAAATAAATAGGCAGAGTGCTATATATAGAGAAACCACTTTACCACACAGTAGTCATGTTGTAGTGGATGACGATTTCTGACCTTCCAGGGAGTGGTGAAAACATTTTGAATAATCCTACTAACAAAGGTCGAAGTTCTCAAGCTAAATGTAAAAATTGCGAAACATATTCATAATATTTTACGATCAACTAAACAGTGACATTGATACAGACCAGCAACTATCACATACAAATATACCGTCGCTCTTTATCTGATATGCAAGAGTCTGAGAAGTGTTGTATCTTACTAACTCATTTTACATGTGGAATAAATCAGATAGTTGTATTGTCTCTTGCCTCCAACCTGCACAAGTATTTTGATTTCACGAGAGAAACAGTGTCTCTCACGTAAAAGGTGACGTAAACTTCCTTCGCCAACACACGCTGTCACTGACCTTCTATTACGCGAAATCGGCCAGTTTGTCAGGCGATTTTCTGGGTGGTAGGACACGGAGTTGGGCTGAGCTGCCGCCTGGTAATCTGACAAAGAACATACACTGTGCAGGAGACACAGGCAGAGCGCCGGCAGCAGGCGAGGAGCGGCCATGACCGTCCCGTGCGGCAGCTGAGGCGCGACTGACGGTCGGCAGTCGGTTCATCTTGATATCAACACACGGCGCTGCAGCCGTGCGACGACCATCTGTGGTAACCGCAAGGACGATAGGATTGGAGGGCTTTCGTGACCTAATTCAACCCAAGGCTTCGGCAGATTTACCCGTCAAGGGCTCGGTCAGGAGTGAATTTGCATATTTGTATTTGCACTGATACCAATGAACATGACAAAGGCTGTTCTAACTTTCATTCTCGTATTCCAACCACGCACGAAGTCTCAAGAAAGCACCACAATATTAGGATAGCAAATCATCACACATGTGCAACTGAAGAATGAGGAAAAATAAATAATCGGCGTGGTGAATCTTAATTACCTGTGGTTATATTTATAACACAATACCGAAAGAAGTCATAGTACAAGACGGTTTATAGTATAGTACAAGTGTGACCCGCTTTCTACCGCAATGCGAAGGTAAACAAGTTCCCGTAGCCCGTATCCCGTTCCCGAAACCCGTTCTATTTTGTCCTAGTTCTAACCCGAGTTTGGACTATTCCCAAACTCAAGATAGGGGGGGGGGCTTTCTACGACTTTGATGGGCCCTTTCCAGATCTGAGATGGGCCCTTTCTGGTCTGCATGTGGACCATCATTGACCATGCCATGTCTTAGTGCAAGGGTAAGATGAGCCCTAACTCCAGTTCAAGGATGGGCCCTTCCCAGTCCTCTCCAGACCTTTTTTATTTATTTCAGGGCCAAATTATACGGGCCTTCTCTGGACCTGAGATGGGCCTTTACCTGGCCTAAGAGCAGACATGGGTCTTTTCCGGAACTGAGATGCTCACTTTCAAAGCCTAAATGGACCCTCTCCAGACCTGAGACGGGCCCTTTCTGAGTTTACGATGGGCCCTTTCAAAACCTGAGACCGGCCCATTCTAAGCCTAAGGTGGGCCCTTTTCAGACCTGAGATGGGCCCATTCTGAGCCTAAGATGGGCCCTTCTCCGGATCTGAGATGGGCCCTTCCCGGGCCTAAGAGCAGAGATGGGCCTTTTCCGGACCTGAGATGAAGGCACTTTCAAAGCCTAAAATGGGCCCTTTTCAGACCTGAGACGGGCCCTTTCTGAATTCACGATGGGCCCTTTCAAAACCTGAGACCGGCCCATTCTGAGCCTAAGATGGGCCCTTTTCAAACCTGAGATGGGCCCTTTCTGAGCCTAGGATGGGTCCCTCTTAGCCTCTCCGGATCTGAGATGGGCCCTTCCCGGGCCTAAGAGCAGAGATGGGCCTTTTCCGGACCTGAGATGCAGGCTGCTCATTTTCAAAGCCTAAAATGGGCCCTTTTCAGACCTGAGACGGATTCTTTCTGAATTAACGATGGGCCCTTTCAAAACATGAGACCGGCTGAACATCTGAGCCTCAGATCTGACATCTGAGCCTCAGATGGGCCCTTTCCAGACCTGAGATGGGCCCTTTCCAGACCTGAGATGGGCCCTCTCCGGAACTGAGATGGGCCCGTCCCAGGCCTAAGAGCAGAGATGGGCCTTTTCCGGACCTGAGATGCAGGCTGCTCATTTTCAAAGCCTAAAATGGGCCCTTTTCAGACCTGAGACGGATTCTTTCTGAATTCACGATGGGCCCTTTCAAAACATGAGACCGGCTGAACATCTGAGCCTCAGATCTGACATCTGAGCCTCAGATCTGACATCTGAGCCTCAGATGGGCCCTTTCCAGACCTGAGATGGGCCCTTTGTGAGTTCACGATGGGCCCTTTCAAAACCTGAGATGGGCCAATTCAGAGCCTAAAATGGACCCAATTATGAGCGTAAGATGAGCCCATTCAGAGCCTAAAATGGACTCTTTCCAGACCTGAGATGGGCCCTTTCTGAGCCTAAGATGGGCCCTTTCCAAACCTAAGATGGGCCTTTTCCGAGTTCACGATCGGCACTTTCGAAATCTGAGATGGGCCTCTGAGCCTAAGATGGGCCCATTCAGAGCCTAAGATGGGCCCTTTCCAGGCATGAGATGGGCCCTTTCTGAGCGCAAGATTGGCCCTCTCCGGACTTAAGATGGGCCCTTCCCGGGCCTGAGAGCTGAGATGGGCCTTTTCTGGACCTGATATGCTCGCTTTCTGAGGCTAAATTTGATTTTATCAGGCCTGAAATGGGCCCTTTTCTGAGTCCACGATTGGCCCCTTTCAGACCCGAGGTGGGCCCCTCTGAGCCGCGACGGGAGGGGGCTTTAGCCCCCATAGCCCCCCTGGCTGCGCCCCTGGTGGTTGGGGACCTCTCAGCCGCCAGTATCCCAAAAACAAGTCGACTACCGTCACCATTTGGTAAAGAGAGACGTCATCGGCTTTAGACCCGCATTGAAATACACGTAGGGTTTATTCGTTACAATCAGGGGCGTAGGAACTATGTTTAAGTTGGGGGGGGGGGGGGGGTAGAGGCAGGAGGTATTCTGAAGTCGATTCTTTCCATGCAACGCCCATAGGCGTAATGTTAAAATCCAAAATGAGGAACTCTACGACATGAACCTTAAAAGAAATAGTTCACCTTCGGAATTTTTTCAGAACACGATTTTATTATATTTTTGAATACTGTTTCTTTTTTTATTTTCAAAAATGGTCCTGCATCGCGCCAATTCAGGACAGAAGGTCGTAAATCATTAATGTTATGGTGTGCGTTATTGGTCTGCGTATGCTCCATGGCAGTGCTGGCACTTTCAGACGGTACGGTATATCATATATGCGTCGAATTCCTTCGCCAAAAAGTCAAATATCTTCGGCTGGAGAGTCTTTTTCAGTCAAGGAAACTTGCAGATAGGGGTTTCCCAACATGGGCTACAAAACAGCTATCTCAGTTTAAAACTAATGTTGAAGGTGAACTATTTCCTTTAAAGGAAATAGTTCACCTTCAACATGGGGTTTTTAACTGAAATAGCAGTTTTGTAGCCCGTGTTGAGAAATCCCTATCTGCAACTGTTCTTGTCTGAAAAGACTCCAGCCGAAGATATTTGACTTTTTGGCGAAGGAATGCGGCACATATATGATATACCGTACCGTCTGAGAGTGCCAGCACTGCACTGAGCATGCGCAGACCAATAACGCACACCATAACATAATGTACGACCTTCTGTCCTGAATTGGCGCGATGTAGGACCATTTTTGAAAAGAAAAAAAGAAACTGTATTAAAAATATAATAAAATCGTGTTCTAAAAAAAATCCGAAGGTGAACTATTTCCTTTACCTTTAAAGTTCACCTTCGGAACATTTTTCAGAACACGATTTTATTATATTTTGTAATACAGTTTCTTTTTTTTCTTTTCAAAAATGGTCCTACATCGCGCCAATTCAGGACAGAAGGTCGTAAATTATTGATTTTATGGTGTGCGTTATTGGTCTGCGCATGCTCCCTGGCAGTGCTGGCACTTTCAGACGGTACGGTACATCATATATGCGCCGCATTCCTTCGTCAAAAAGTAAAATATCTTCGGCTGGAGAGTCTTTTCAGCCAATAAAAGTTGCAGATAAGGATTTCACAACACGGGCTACAAAACTGCTATTTCAGTTCAAAACCCCATGTTGAAGGTGAACTATTTCCTTTAACACCGAGATTCGCTACCGCTGGCTGCGGCTGTGTATCGCGGGACGGTGGCTGGAGCAGGTGCCTCTAGCGCTAGAGATGGTCACCACCCAGGGTAGGCTGAAGTATGTGCGTCCTCTCTACCGCGACCTGTACGCATGGGAGGAGATGCGGAACCGCACTCTCGAAACGTACCAGAACAACAAGCAGTACATGATGTTTGTGGCCGTGCACACCGTCGGGAAGGATCTCAATTTGATTGAATGAGAGAGGACACGAACATGGGGGGCGACATTTGCTTCTAGTGGCGCCTATCCTGTTCCGAAGGCGCCAGTTACTTCTAGGAGTGCTAATTTGTCCGATTCCCAGGAGTGCCTTTCACAAACGACCAGGTCATTGCCTTGAGGCCTGGGGGGCGCCACCCGATCGACAGGGGCGCCATCAATATTGGCGAAAATTTTGCAGGGAAGGGGGGCACCTATCCTTCCGCACCGTGCGCAAGAAGAGGCGCCCCCCGTCACTAGCCGGAGGGGTGCCGTCACTGGCCGGAGGCGCCGTCACTGGCCGGAGGGGCGCCATCACTGACCGGAGGGGGCGCCGTCACTAGCCGGAGGGCGCCGTCACTGGCCGGAGAGGCGTCGTCACGGTCCGGAGAGGGGCAGACACTAGTCGGAGGGACGCCGTCACTCGCCGGAGGAGGCGCGGTCACTGGCTGGAGAGGCGCCGTCACTGTCCGGAGGGGCGCCGTCACTGGTTGGAGCCCGGAGGGGCGCCGTCATTCGCCGGAGGGGCGCCGTCACTGGTAGGATGGGCACCGTCACTCGCTGGAGGGGCGTGGTCACTGGCCGGAGGGGCGCCATCACTGGCCGGAGGGGCGCTGTCACTGGTCAGAGGGGCGCCTACACTGGCCGGAGGGGCGCCGTCACTAGCTGGAGGAGTGCCGTTACCGGCCGGAGGGGCGCCGTCACTGGCCGGAGGGGCGCCTTCACTAGCCGGATGAACGCTGTCACTGGCCAGAGGGACGCCGTCACTGGTCGGAGGGGCGCCGTCGCTGGCTGGAGGGGCGCCGTCACTGGTCGGAGGGGCGCCGTCACTGGTCGGAGGGGCGCCTTTACTGGCCGGAGGGGCGCCGTCACTGGTCGGAGGGGCGCCGTCACTGGCCAGAGGGGCGCCGTCACTGGTCGTAGGGGCGCCGTCAATAGCCGGAGGGGCGCCGTCACTGGCCGGAGGGGCGCCGTCACTGACCGGAGGGGGTGCCGTCACTAGCCGGAGGGGCGCCGTCGCTAACCGGAGGGGCGCCGTCACTGGCCGGAGGGGCGCCGTCACGGGCCGGAGGTGCGCCGTCACTGATCGAAGGGGCGCCAGCTTTGCATGGGCGCCTTGGGTCAAAAGGACCAGGTCATTCCGTGAATGACCGTATACTCTGTACGCTATTGGTACCTGTCCTGTTGGCGGTGCTAATTGCAAAACATAAATGGTCCGGGGGGCCTTCAGCGCCCGTCAAAAACGGCGTTTTCTGTGTAGCTCTCTAGAGCTCAATATGACGTCATCAACCCAAATACTAAAACATAACTTTTTTTTATGAAATCGAGCACTGTTTGCCAGAAACAAATGTCAGAATCGTGTTCGGCAGCAATTACTTCATGTTTTGCACCACAAGCGGCGTACGTTTGACAACTATTGGAAAAGTGGGACAGTGTCTTTAAACCCCTATTCAAATACACGTAGGGCTTATTCGTTACAATTGTGAAGACCAAGCACGAATTTCTTTTCGATTAGACCTATGTGGTTGTGTTAACTACTACCCTACTTAATTACAATGCAAATCCAACAACATTGCTATCTCAACTCAAAACTAATGTTAAGGTGGGAGTGTCCATTTAAGATCACCATTGTGTTTCTGAGAGAAAGTTAGCCTGACACTATATTTTGAGACTATGTGTCAAAACATGGTGTCCAATTTCGAGACTATGTGTCTTGAACTCAGCCTGACCTTGATATTAATTTCACTGCATTTTCTAACATCAGGTCAATTCGTCAAAATGGCTGTTGCTTTTTAATTATACGTTGAAAGTATAGTTCTACGTTCTACGTTTAAGTATTTAAATATTGTTTAATGCAGGTACCTGTAAATGTGTTAATGTAGATCTATTTCCCATAATGACATTTGTGACCTGTTCTTGACATTCAATAAAATAAGACTTTTATTCATACAACATATATTATACTTCCGGTGTCTGACACGCTACGTTCAGTATCCATAATAGAATCAACGCAACAGACGTGTAATGAAAGGTTGAAAGGCCTTTTGGTAACATAAGGCTTTATTAAGCTCAATGAAGCCGTCAGCGACACGTGGCGTCTCGTGCACTATAACACACATACGATACGGCCGTGATGATATAAACACATACGTTAGTGACGCAGTACACAAGTGGCGCGTTCGGAACACGGGGAAACCAACCACCAAATCAACACATCAAATCATAACATTCTCCGCCACCATATTTGTATGCGCAAACACTGGTGCGGTAAACACATCGTCCATTGTTGCATACACTAGAGTGGCGAACCTTTTCACATAGCATAGTCACTGTAACGCTCAGGCGCTCTTCTGGTACGACAGGAGCGTCGCAACGGATCTGTTTCAGTCGTGTGGGTCTGATTCACGACTGATTCACTCAAGATTCACGTGAGTCGACCACTGGGGTATTCATATCAGTGGGCATCTCTGAGGGTGAAGATTCTCTACCGTTAGACACCGGCACATTCATCATGGTCGGAACCTCAGAAGGTGAAGCGTCTCCGCTACATCTACCGTCAGTCGACTGAGGCTCGTCTGTCGAGGGACCCACACAAGGTGCTAAGTGTCTGAGCGAAACGGTGGTCTCACGACCATCAGGCAGACGCACATGAGCATAGGTTGGGCCTGCTTCCATTAACTCCACCTCGTCCACTACAGGGTCATACTTGCTGCCACGCACGTGTCTTCTCATGAGCACCTTTCCTGGGGTCGCTAACCACGTTGGAATGGAATGTCCGCTAGTTGAGCGGCGCTGATATTGGAACAATCTTTCGTGTGGAGTGACGTTTGTGGCCGTACATAACAGCGAACGAATGGAATGAAGAGCATCTAGAAGTACTTCTTCCAACTGCGAAGACTTCAGACCGCGAGATCGGAGCGCTAGAGATATGGCTCCAAATGGTGATTATACCTTTCTACCTGGCCGTTTCCGCGAGGGTTATAAGCTGTCATGGTGTGTCAAAAGCGGAAATAGCCGGCGCCCCGCGCCGCCTCCTGAGCGTCGGCCGCCATAGGGAAATGGGCACTTTTTTGCATTGTTTTCGCTCTGATGACGCACTGAAACTAAAAACGCCTTAACTAGCTATGACACGCAATAGGAAGATGTATTAACTACGCTATAGAAACATTTCTGTACCTCTGTGACCAAAACTCGATCCGCCATTTTCATGTTTGTGAGTGATTGCACGGACAAATTAACATTGAACGCGGGTTTTTCTATGGATTTTTCCGACCTCGCAGCATTTTACCTTAATTTATTTCGTCAGGGTGGATTATTTCTCTTAACTAGCTATAAGGCGTTAAAGACAATTATTCAGTGCATATGATCATTCAAAAATAAATCACATCAGACTTAAACCCTATCCGCCATTTACAGTTGCATATCACGAATCAAATTAAAAAATCTAGTGGAGCAAGTTGACTGGTTCCTATCTTAGCGAATGTGCACGTCTACTTCGTGACATTTTAAATTAAATCGTGCTAAATTTTATGCTATGCTGAGTATGACACCTTTTTTGTAACTATTATTTTTATTTTTTTTAATAATTGATAAAAATGATGTTATGTGAAAAGTGAATGAGTAAATATTTCGGAGTTGAATACCGGAAAAGTTGACAGGGTTTTAATTTCGAGAATCTATGTTAAAGCCAAGCCACGCTATTGCACCTTGGTGCTAAAAAGTGGCTTGAATGGGTGGAACAAACACAAACATCAAAAGATAGCAAATCAAAATGGCTACAAAATGGTTACCTCGGATTATATATTGGGGGGGGGGTTGACCCCTCCCCCCCTTAAAAAAGGAAAAATACCCTCAAAAACAAAATTTTCCAACATTAAAAAACAGAATATATGTTAGATAACCACATATGGACAATACCCAAACCCAATTTTAAAGCAATATCTTTATTTTTGACTGACTTATGGCTCCAAAGTATGAGTAACTCATGACGTCATATTTTGAAACTGAGTTTGTTTGCTTTTAGTGACCAGATACAGACACATAAATTTCAGCGCTGCATTTCTGAGACAAAACTGGTCTAGAAACATGTTTTTTTTTGTATTTAGGTTGATCAATTTGAAATTTTGAACTTATGTGACCTGAGCTTGCCCTGAGCTTGACACTAACTTCACTTAAATGAGGTTAGATGGTAAATGACTATCAATATAGAATTATACGTGCAAAATAGCCCATGCAACATGTGTCGCATGACTTTCGTGGATCTTCTTCGCATAGCGACCTTTTATGACCTGCCCTTGACCTTGACCTTTGCAAACAATCTCACTTTAGCTTATGCTTATGCGGGTTGTGTATTATACCTTTGGGAGTACTTTGGGTGATCATGTTCGCAATCAAAGGCTTTTGATGGAAAGTATGGCTCATAAACTCAAATGCCTCGATTTATAACTTTTGACCCGACCTTGACCTGATATATGACCTCAATTTGACAACTTTGAGTACGCTTTAGATGCGCCTCATTAAGAGCTTTCGAATGCCATCTCGCTGCGAACATTGGTTCCGGAGATAACGATAACGACAGTCAGAGCCATCTATTGGTAGGCCGACGAACTATTCCCGACCGGCTATTTCCCAATCTGACACACCATGTTGTGCGGCTGCTCGCAATTCCGCGACTGTGGAGGAAGCGAATCAGCTCTTCTGACATAAATGACGACCCTCGATCGGTGTGAATGTAAGCAGGCATGCCGAAAATGGCAAAGAGGCGGCACAGGCGGTCGATGACAGTGGCTGATGACAGATCAGAGCATGGAAAAGCGAACGGGAATCTCGAAAACTCGTCCACGATAACGAGCAGAAAACGATTGCACGAAGAAGTGGGCAACGGTCCCTTGAAGTCCATGTTCAGCCTTTCGAAAGGCTGCGTTGCCTTGATAAGTTTTACCTTTGCAGGCACGTAGAACCGTGGTTTCATCTCAGTGCACACAGGGCATGTGGCAGTCATCTGTTTGATGTTATCTATAGAGAACGGCAAATTTCTACACCGCACAAAGTGTGCCATACGGGTGACTCCAGGGTGACATAGCGAGCCGTGTAGATCTCTGAGTGTGTTGCTATCGACCGCGGCGCAGTAACTCCGCGAGAAAGCATCAGCTGCAGCATTTTGATCGCCTGAGCGATAGACAATGTCTTACGAAAAACAGGAAAGCTCTATGCGCCATCGTGTAATCTTTTCGTTTTTGATCTTTCCATGTTGCCTGGCATCAAACATGAAAACTACCGACCTCTGATCAGTAACAAGCTGAAAATGTCGCCCTAGCAGGAAGTGTCTCCACTTCCGCAGTGCCTCAACTATCGCGTAAGCCTCCTTCTCAACTGAAGAGTGACGACTTTCACTAGCTGAGAGAGTCCTAGAAAAGAAAGCTACAGGCTTACCGTTCTGGCACAGTATCGCTGCGATTGCATGGTCGGAAGCATCCGTTTCTACGACAAATGGAGCTGAATCGTCTATAGCGGTGACCACAGCTCCCGCTACGTCTTGTTTCAGCGTCTGGAATGCGTCCACAGCTGTCTGTCTGAGTGGGAAGGACGTGCTCCCGACAAGTGGACGGATCTTCTCTGAAAACCTGTGGATCCAGCGCGAGTAGTGTGAAAACATCCCTAGTGCACGACGAAGTGAGGGACCATTATGAGGGACCGGGAGATCCAGGAGCGGCCTCAGCCGCTCTGAGTCAGGTCTGATAGTTCCATTGACTATGCTGTAGCCAAGGAGGTCTATCGACTCCGCACCGTAGGTACACTTGTCCTCGTTGAAAGACAAGTTGTACCTCTTGGCCACAGCGAGGAAGCGTTCCAGGTTCTCGTCATGTTCTGCTTTAGTCATGCCACACACTGTGACATTGTCCACATATGCAAATGTGTCTTTGAGATGCTCATCAGCGATGATGGCATCGATTGCCCTCTGGAATGCAGCAACTCCATTGGTGACCCCAAATGGAATTATACGGAACTGATAAAGTTTACCCCCAGCCTCGAATGCTGTGTAGGGTTTCTCTTCTTCTTTGATGGAGATCTGATGGTAAGCACTACGGAGGTCCAGAGTACTGAACACTTTGTAGCGAGCTACCTTTCCCACCTGGTCTTCCATGTTAGGCAGTGGGTAGGCATCTAACATGGTGAAAGGATTCACTGTCTGAGAATAATCAATGACCATACGCTTCTTGTGATTCTCACTGGCTGTGACAACTACCTGGGCCCTCCATGGGGAATCACTAGGCTCAATGATGCCTTTAGCCAGCAGTTTGTCAGTTTCTGCCTCAATGAACGGAGCATCAGGCCTGGAATACCGTCTAGACTTCACAGCTATCGGCTTACAGTCTGGGGAGAGGTTGCCAAACAAGGATGGCAGAGGCACCTTCATAGTGGTCAGACCACACACTGTCAGAGATGGTCCAGGACCTCCAAATGGGATCTCCACACTAGCATGCTGAACAAGCACATCATGACCCAGTATCACATCAGCACACAAATCCCGCAGAACAGTCAGTTGCACATCAGTGTAAGTATGTTCAGATAACACAATATCTACCACACAGTGGCGCGTTCGGAACACGGGGAAACCAACCACCAAATCAACACATCAAATCATAACAAGACGTAAACAGACGATGTCAAAGCAAGCAGATCCCATGTTCGTGTCCTCTCTCATGCAATCAAATTGAGATCCTTCCCGACGGTGTGCACGGCCACAAACATCATGTACTGCTTGTTGTTCTGGTACGTTTCGAGAGTGCGGTTACGCATCTCCTCCCAGGCGTACAGGTCGCGGTAGAGAGGACGCACATACTTCAGCCTGCCCTGGGTGGTGACCATCTCTAGCGCTAGAGGCACCTGCTCCAGCCACCGTCCCGCGATACACAGCCGCAGCCAGCGGTAGCGAATCTCGGTGTTAACGCGCGCGTTCATGTCGTAGAGTTCCTCCATCCTCTTCAGCTTGGTCAGTGTCAGTGGCTTCTCCTCCAGCAGCTGCGACAGGAACTCGATAATCTGGTTGGTGGAGAGGGCGTCGAGGTCGGTGGCGGAGAAGCGCGCTGGTTCCCTGTCGTCCCAGTCGACCCAGCGCTGACGCAGTTGGCTGCAGGCGTCGATGAGTGACGTATCAAACGTCGGCTTATAAGGCGGCATGCCGGGGAGTTAAACCACGCCTCCCAGTCAACCTTGGCGAACACGCCCTCTTTCGCCTTCTCCGAGAAGAACTCGAGTAGGAACGAACGGAAATCTTCAGAGTCGATCGCCTGGAACTTGAACTTGGCCACGTAGGCTTTGAGGAAGGCCTCGATCTGCTCTGCTCCGCCAACAAGTTGTTCCAGGTACCACAGTAGCGTGTGGCCCTTCTCGTACGGGATGGTGGAGAAGGCATCCTCGGGGTCGACGCCCTCTAGCCGCGGCACGAGCCAGGTCAGCGGGTTGGTGGCGCCGCGGGTCCGGATGGAGTACTTGAGAGACTTCCAGCCGCCAGACGCCGACAAGTGTCGCGCAGGATCCCCGCGCAGCCCGCCCACGATCCTACGCTCTATGAATTTGGTGAAGCCCTCGTTGAGCCACGAGTGCTCCCAGTTGCGGTTGGTGACCAGATTGCCGGTCCAGCTGTGGATGATCTCATGCGCCACGACGCCAGTCTGTGAACGGTCTCCAGCGAGCAGTGTCGGCGTTACGAACGTCAGACACGGGTTCTCCATTCCGCCGTAGGGGAAGCTCGGCGGCAACACCAGGAGGTCGTAGACGCCCCAGATGTACGGACCAAGCATCGCCTCTGTCATCTCCAGCATCTTCTCCGTCTCGGCGAACTCGTAAGCGGCCCTGTCAACCAGCTCTGGCTCGGACCACACGGCGGAGCGGTTGCCGAGCGTACGCGACTCCAGGTCGCCGACGGCCAGGGCGATCAGGTAAGACGGGATGGGCACCGGCTGACGGAACCGGAACGTGGCGGAGTCGCCGACCGTCTCATTGCCCTCCCGCAGACCGGACATGAGTGCCATGAGCCCGGCCGGTACCGTCAGTTCGGCCGTGTAGGTCATCTTGATTGCCGGCGTGTCCTGCAGCGGCACCAGGGAGCGACAGTGGATCGCCTGGCACTGCGAGAAGACGTACGGCTGTCTCTTTCCGGCCGTCTGCTCCGGCGTCAGCCACGCCAGAGCCGTGCTGTTTGGACTGGTGCTGTAGGCGATCGACACCTGCACCGAGTCGCCAGCCGGCAACTCCACGTACAGGGCCCGGCCCAGCGCGCGATCCGGCTCGCCCCAACTCCAGCTGACCGGAGCGCCGGAGGTCGGCTCGGTGATGGCCGCGATGTGGAGGTCACGGGTGTCCAGCACCAGGCGTGTGGTCGCCGGGTCACGGCGCTCCACAGAGAGGTCCACTGAGCCGGCCAGCACCTTCTTGTCGAAGTCGACACGGAGTTTGAGGTGCGCGGCGGTCACGACGGCCTCCGACGGAACGGCGAAAGAGTACGAGTCGCCCTCATCCCAGGGCGTCAGCCTGCCTTTCGACTGGGATTCTGAAGCAGGTACACTTGCTGACCTGTCGGAACAACATGGGCTATAAATCTTCCAGCGCATGAGCAGCAGAAAATTATTGCAAGCATAGACAATTGACCGTCATTTGTGTCATTTGGTGCTTTTGTATAGTAATATGTGCATATGTGAGTGTGACATTGTCCTCAACAAATACAAAAATTGTTATAAATCATCGAACAATACTCGTCGACCATTGCAAGTGATTTTCAAATTCACATGGCGATATCCTCGTCATCTTCGCTAGATACAGTGTACACATAGGTGTCGATTTATATACTTTGGGGGGGGGCCTCGCCTGCTCCCCCAATGTTGAGTTCGCCCCCCCCCCCCCAATGGTGCCCCCCCCCCAATGACGTGCTCTCGGCCCCTCAATACTTTCCGCCCTTAGATTACTTGATATATAGGTGCAGGCATAGGTGTCGATTCAGTGTCGCAATATTCCATTTTTGCTTGGATGTCAGAGTGGAAAACTGGAGCCCCAGAAAGGTCATTAGAGTGGAAAATGATATATAAAATGGTACGATATTGATTTCTGTTTTGAATATGAAAAGCAATAGTTTTCTTTGAAATCATGTATTTTAGTCGATATTTATGGCTATTTATGTCAGAATAAATATCACAATTTATCATTTGGGAGTGGAATAGAAGCAATATCTTAATGTATAATTTGGGAGTGGAAACATTCACACCTAAAATAGTGAGCGAGAGTGTAAAATATTCATATTTAGGTGTCACATGGATAAAGTAAGTACTTACTTTATCCATGGGTGTCATTTCCCACCCAAATCGACAAATTTTGGGACACTGTCGATTTATATACTTTTGGAGTGGCCCTCGGCTCCCTCCCCTCCCAATGTTAAGTTCGACCCTCCCCCCCCCAAGGTGCTCTCTCCCCTCCCCCATGTTTTTTGGCCACTGGCGTATCCAAGGAGCCCCAAGGGCCAGCCTCCCAAATCGCCTAAAGTCGGCCAAAAAATGGCGCATTTCCCAATTTAAATGCAAATCTACGCATTGTTTACGAAGGGAAGTCTGTTTTAAATTACAAATTCATGCATCAAAAAGCGAAATCCGATGATTTAAAAAAAAAGAATTGTGTGAGTTTGGGCTTTGGCCCCTCCAAAGCAGCTTCTTTGCTGTTCTGGCATAACGAAAACGATTATTCACGCCGAAGCGTAGAACCTTTGCCAAGCCTGGGAGGGCCCAAGGCCATATATAGGGGAGGGCCTCGTACCGACCTGAGATGGCCGTTTACCACTTTGGAGGACCCTCAATCGATATAAAAGGGCGCTTTTCCGGCCTGAGAGCTTTAAGTCGGCAAGAGAGGAACAATGAACATCCGCTTCTTTGAGAGGATCATCGATCGACCTGAAAGGGCTATCGTCCGGTCTGAGATGCCCCTTGCCAGGTGTGGAAAGGCTTTACCTATATGCTAGTCTGAGAGGGTCCTTACGAGGCCTGAGAGAAGGAGTCTGAAAAGGCCTTTGCAATATCTTACAATTCCCTAGGCTTATCCAAGAAGGCCATTGTCAGACCCGAGAGGGCCCTGTGCCAGTTTGAGATTCCGAGATTCTCGGGCATTCTGAAAGCCATTGGTCGGTCGGAGGCTCGGCCAAAACTTTGACCTAACATTTTCTTGTACAATAATGCAATGTGTTATTTTTGGCCGATTTCAGTCGCTTTGGTAAAACCGTGGCGCTGATGTACTTGGACCCGTCCCTGTTCGCCCCCCCCCCCCGAATCATGTGGAAAATCGACACCGCTGAGTGTACAATGCACAATGCAACTAGGTAAAAAATAAATAAATAGGCAGAGTTCTATATATAGAGAAAACACTTTACCACACAGTAGTCATGTTGTAGTGGATGACGATTTCTGACCTTCCAGGGAGTGGTGAAAACATTTTGAATAATCCTACTAATAAAGGTCGAAGTTCTCAAGCTAAATGTAAAAATTGCGAAACATATTCATAATATTTTACGATCAACTAAACAGTGACATTGATACAGACCAGCAACTATCACATACAAATATACCGTCGCTCTTTATCTGATATGCAAGAGTCTGAGAAGTGTTGTATCTTACTAACTCATTTTACATGTGGAATAAATCAGATAGTTGTATTGTCTCTTGCCTCCAACCTGCACAAGTATTTTGATTTCACGAGAGAAACAGTGTCTCTCACGTAAAAGGTGACTAAACTTCCTTCGCCAACACACGCTGTCACTGACCTTCTATTACGCGAAATCGGCCAGTTTGTCAGGCCATTTTCTGGGTAGTAGGACACGGAGTTGGGCTGAGCTGCCGCCTGGTAATCTGACAAAGAACATACACTGTGCAGGAGACACAGGCAGAGCGCCGGCAGCAGGCGAGGAGCGGCCATGACCGTCCCGTGCGGCAGCTGAGGCGCGACTGACGGTCGGCAGTCGGTTCATCTTGATATCAACACACGGCGCTGCAGCCGTGCGACGACCATCTGTGGTAACCGCAAGGACGATAGGATTGGAGGGCTTTCGTGACCTAATTCAACCCAAGGCTTCGGCAGATTTACCCGTCAAGGGCTCGGTCAGGAGTGAATTTGCATATTTGTATTTGCACTGATACCAATGAACATGACAAAGGCTGTTCTAACTTTCATTCTCGTATTCCAACCACGCACGAAGTCTCAAGAAAGCACCACAATTTTAGGATAGCAAATCATCACACATGTGCAACTGAAGAATGGGGAAAAATCAATCATCGGCGTGGTGAATCTTAATTACCTGTGGTTATATTTATAACACAATACCGAAAGAAGTCATAGTACAAGACGGTGTATAGTATAGTACAAGTGTGACCCGCTTTCTACCGCAATGCGAAGGTAAACAAGTTCCCGTAGCCCGTATCCCGTTCCCGAAACCCGTTCTATTTTGTCCTAGTTCTAACCCGAGTTTGGACTATTCCCAAACTCAAGATAGGGGGGGGGGGGGGGCTTTCTACGACTTTGATGGGCCCTTTCCAGATCTGAGATGGGCCCTTTCTGGTCTGCATGTGGACCATCATTGACCATGCCATGTCTTAGTGCAAGGGTAAGATGAGCCCTAACTCCAGTTCAAGGATGGGCCCTTCCCAGTCCTCTCCAGACCTTTTTTATTTATTTCAGGGCCAAATTATACGGGCCTTCTCTGGACCTGAGATGGGCCTTTACCTGGCCTAAGAGCAGACATGGGTCTTTTCCGGAACTGAGATGCTCACTTTCAAAGCCTAAATGGACCCTCTCCAGACCTGAGACGGGCCCTTTCTGAGTTTACGATGGGCCCTTTCAAAACCTGAGACCGGCCCATTCTAAGCCTAAGGTGGGCCCTTTTCAGACCTGAGATGGGCCCATTCTGAGCCTAAGATGGGCCCTTCTCCGGATCTGAGATGGGCCCTTCCCGGGCCTAAGAGCAGAGATGGGCCTTTTCCGGACCTGAGATGAAGGCACTTTCAAAGCCTAAAATGGGCCCTTTTCAGACCTGAGACGGGCCCTTTCTGAATTCACGATGGGCCCTTTCAAAACCTGAGACCGGCCCATTCTGAGCCTAAGATGGGCCCTTTTCAAACCTGAGATGGGCCCTTTCTGAGCCTAGGATGGGTCCCTCTTAGCCTCTCCGGATCTGAGATGGGCCCTTCCCGGGCCTAAGAGCAGAGATGGGCCTTTTCCGGACCTGAGATGCAGGCTGCTCATTTTCAAAGCCTAAAATGGGCCCTTTTCAGACCTGAGACGGATTCTTTCTGAATTAACGATGGGCCTTTCAAAACATGAGACCGGCTGAACATCTGAGCCTCAGATCTGACATCTGAGCCTCAGATGGGCCCTTTCCAGACCTGAGATGGGCCCTTTCCAGACCTGAGATGGGCCCTCTCCGGAACTGAGATGGGCCCGTCCCAGGCCTAAGAGCAGAGATGGGCCTTTTCCGGACCTGAGATGCAGGCTGCTCATTTTCAAAGCCTAAAATGGGCCCTTTTCAGACCTGAGACGGATTCTTTCTGAATTCACGATGGGCCCTTTCAAAACATGAGACCGGCTGAACATCTGAGCCTCAGATCTGACATCTGAGCCTCAGATCTGACATCTGAGCCTCAGATGGGCCCTTTCCAGACCTGAGATGGGCCCTTTGTGAGTTCACGATGGGCCCTTTCAAAACCTGAGATGGGCCAATTCAGAGCCTAAAATGGACCCAATTATGAGCGTAAGATGAGCCCATTCAGAGCCTAAAATGGACTCTTTCCAGACCTGAGATGGGCCCTTTCTGAGCCTAAGATGGGCCCTTTCCAAACCTAAGATGGGCCTTTTCCGAGTTCACGATCGGCGCTTTCGAAATCTGAGATGGGCCTCTGAGCCTAAGATGGGCCCATTCAGAGCCTAAGATGGGTCCTTTCCAGGCATGAGATGGGCCCTTTCTGAGCGCAAGATTGGCCCTCTCCGGACTTAAGATGGGCCCTTCCCGGGCCTGAGAGCTGAGATGGGCCTTTTCTGGACCTGATGTGCTCGCTTTCTGAGGCTAAATTTGATTTTATCAGGCCTGAAATGGGCCCTTTTCTGAGTCCACGATGGGCCCCTTTCAGACCCGAGGTGGGCCCCTCTGAGCCGCGACGGGAGGGGGCTTTAGCCCCCATAGCCCCCCTGGCTGCGCCCCTGGTGGTTGGGGACCTCTCAGCCGCCAGTATCCCAAAAACAAGTCGACTACCGTCACCATTTGGTAAAGAGAGACGTCATCGGCTTTAGACCCGCATTGAAATACACGTAGGGTTTATTCGTTACAATCAGGGGCGTAGGAACTATGTTTAAGTTGGGGGGGGGGGGGGTAGAGGCAGGAGGTATTCTGAAGTCGATTCTTTCCATGCAACGCCCATAGGCGTAATGTTAAAATCCAAAATGAGGAACTCTACGACATGAACCTTAAAAGAAATAGTTCACCTTCGGAATTTTTTCAGAACACGATTTTATTATATTTTTGAATACTGTTTCTTTTTTTTATTTTCAAAAATGGTCCTGCATCGCGCCAATTCAGGACAGAAGGTCGTAAATCATTAATGTTATGGTGTGCGTTATTGGTCTGCGCATGCTCCATGGCAGTGCTGGCACTTTCAGACGGTACGGTATATCATATATGCGTCGAATTCCTTCGCCAAAAAGTCAAATATCTTCGGCTGGAGAGTCTTTTTCAGTCAAGGAAACTTGCAGATAGGGGTTTCCCAACATGGGCTACAAAACAGCTATCTCAGTTTAAAACTAATGTTGAAGGTGAACTATTTCCTTTAAAGGAAATAGTTCACCTTCAACATGGGGTTTTTAACTGAAATAGCAGTTTTGTAGCCCGTGTTGAGAAATCCCTATCTGCAACTGTTCTTGTCTGAAAAGACTCCAGCCGAAGATATTTGACTTTTTGGCGAAGGAATGCGGCGCATATATGATATACCGTACCGTCTGAGAGTGCCAGCACTGCACTGAGCATGCGCAGACCAATAACGCACACCATAACATAATGTACGACCTTCTGTCCTGAATTGGCGCGATGTAGGACCATTTTTGAAAAGAAAAAAAGAAACTGTATTAAAAAATATAATAAAATCGTGTTCTAAAAAAAAATCCGAAGGTGAACTATTTCCTTTACCTTTAAAGTTCACCTTCGGAACATTTTTCAGAACACGATTTTATTATATTTTGTAATACAGTTTCTTTTTTTTCTTTTCAAAAATGGTCCTACATCGCGCCAATTCAGGACAGAAGGTCGTAAATTATTGATTTTATGGTGTGCGTTATTGGTCTGCGCATGCTCCCTGGCAGTGCTGGCACTTTCAGACGGTACGGTACATCATATATGCGCCGCATTCCTTCGTCAAAAAGTAAAATATCTTCGGCTGGAGAGTCTTTTCAGCCAATAAAAGTTGCAGATAAGGATTTCACAACACGGGCTACAAAACTGCTATTTCAGTTCAAAACCCCATGTTGAAGGTGAACTATTTCCTTTAACACCGAGATTCGCTACCGCTGGCTGCGGCTGTGTATCGCGGGACGGTGGCTGGAGCAGGTGCCTCTAGCGCTAGAGATGGTCACCACCCAGGGTAGGCTGAAGTATGTGCGTCCTCTCTACCGCGACCTGTACGCCTGGGAGGAGATGCGGAACCGCACTCTCGAAACGTACCAGAACAACAAGCAGTACATGATGATTGTGGCCGTGCACACCGTCGGGAAGGATCTCAATTTGATTGAATGAGAGCGGACACGAACATGGGGGGCGACATTTGCTTCTAGTGGCGCCTATCCTGTTCCGAAGGCGCCAGTTACTTCTAGGAGTGCTAATTTGTCCGATTCCCAGGAGTGCCTTTCACAAACGACCAGGTCATTGCCTTGAGGCCTGGGGGGCGCCACCCGATCGACAGGGGCGCCATCAATATTGGCGAAAATTTTGCAGGGAAGGGGGGCACCTATCCTTCCGCACCGTGCGCAAGAAGAGGCGCCCCCCGTCACTAGCCGGAGGGGTGCCGTCACTGGCCGGAGGCGCCGTCACTGGCCGGAGGGGCGCCATCACTGACCGGAGGGGGCGCCGTCACTAGCCGGAGGGCGCCGTCACTGGCCGGAGAGGCGTCGTCACGGTCCGGAGAGGGGCAGACACTAGTCGGAGGGACGCCGTCACTCGCCGGAGGAGGCGCGGTCACTGGCGGGAGAGGCGCCGTCACTGTCCGGAGGGGCGCCGTCACTGGTTGGAGCCCGGAGGGGCGCCGTCATTCGCCGGAGGGGCGCCGTCACTGGTAGGATGGGCACCGTCACTCGCTGGAGGGGCGTGGTCACTGGCCGGAGGGGCGCCATCACTGGCCGGAGGGGCGCTGTCACTGGTCAGAGGGGCGCCTACACTGGCCGGAGGGGCGCCGTCACTAGCTGGAGGAGTGCCGTTACCGGCCGGAGGGGCGCCGTCACTGGCCGGAGGGGCGCCTTCACTAGCCGGATGAACGCTGTCACTGGCCAGAGGGACGCCGTCACTGGTCGGAGGGGCGCCGTCGCTGGCTGGAGGGGCGCCGTCACTGGTCGGAGGGGCGCCGTCACTGGTCGGAGGGGCGCCTTTACTGGCCGGAGGGGCGCCGTCACTGGTCGGAGGGGCGCCGTCACTGGCCAGAGGGGCGCCGTCACTGGTCGTAGGGGCGCCGTCAATAGCCGGAGGGGCGCCGTCACTGGCCGGAGGGGCGCCGTCACTGACCGGAGGGGGTGCCGTCACTAGCCGGAGGGGCGCCGTCGCTAACCGGAGGGGCGCCGTCACTGGCCGGAGGGGCGCCGTCACGGGCCGGAGGTGCGCCGTCACTGATCGAAGGGGCGCCAGCTTTGCATGGGCGCCTTGGGTCAAAAGGACCAGGTCATTCCGTGAATGACCGTATACTCTGTACGCTATTGGTACCTGTCCTGTTGGCGGTGCTAATTGCAAAACATAAATGGTCCGGGGGGCCTTCAGCGCCCGTCAAAAACGGCGTTTTCTGTGTAGCTCTCTAGAGCTCAATATGACGTCATCAACCCAAATATTAAAACATAACTTTTTTTTATGAAATCGAGCACTGTTTGCCAGAAACAAATGTCAGAATCGTGTTCGGCAGCAATTACTTCATGTTTTGCACCACAAGCGGCGTACGTTTGACAACTATTGGAAAAGTGGGACAGTGTCTTTAAACCCCTATTCAAATACACGTAGGGCTTATTCGTTACAATTGTGAAGACCAAGCACGAATTTCTTTTCGATTAGACCTATGTGGTTGTGTTAACTACTACCCTACTTAATTACAATGCAAATCCAACAACATTGCTATCTCAACTCAAAACTAATGTTAAGGTGGGAGTGTCCATTTAAGATCACCATTGTGTTTCTGAGAGAAAGTTAGCCTGACACTATATTTTGAGACTATGTGTCAAAACATGGTGTCCAATTTCGAGACTATGTGTCTTGAACTCAGCCTGACCTTGATATTAATTTCACTGCATTTTCTAACATCAGGTCAATTCGTCAAAATGGCTGTTGCTTTTTAATTATACGTTGAAAGTATAGTTCTACGTTCTACGTTTAAGTATTTAAATATTGTTGAATGCAGGTACCTGTAAATGTGTTAATGTAGATCTATTTCCCATAATGACATTTGTGACCTGTTCTTGACATTCAATAAAATAAGACTTTTATTCATACAACATATATTATACTTCCGGTGTCTGACACGCTACGTTCAGTATCCATAATAGAATCAACGCAACAGACGTGTAATGAAAGGTTGAAAGGCCTTTTGGTAACATAAGGCTTTATTAAGCTCAATGAAGCCGTCAGCGACACGTGGCGTCTCGTGCACTATAACACACATACGATACGGCCGTGATGATATAAACACATACGTTAGTGACGCAGTACACAAGTGGCGCGTTCGGAACACGGGGAAACCAACCACCAAATCAACACATCAAATCATAACATTCTCCGCCACCATATTTGTATGCGCAAACACTGGTGCGGTAAACACATCGTCCATTGTTGCATACACTAGAGTGGCGAACCTTTTCACATAGCATAGTCACTGTAACGCTCAGGCGCTCTTCTGGTACGACAGGAGCGTCGCAACGGATCTGTTTCAGTCGTGTGGGTCTGATTCACGACTGATTCACTCAAGATTCACGTGAGTCGACCACTGGGGTATTCATATCAGTGGGCATCTCTGAGGGTGAAGATTCTCTACCGTTAGACACCGGCACATTCATCATGGTCGGAACATCAGAAGGTGAAGCGTCTCCGCTACATCTACCGTCAGTCGACTGAGGCTCGTCTGTCGAGGGACCCACACAAGGTGCTAAGTGTCTGAGCGAAACGGTGGTCTCACGACCATCAGGCAGACGCACATGAGCATAGGTTGGGCCTGCTTCCATTAACTCCACCTCGTCCACTACAGGGTCATACTTGCTGCCACGCACGTGTCTTCTCATGAGCACCTTTCCTGGGGTCGCTAACCACGTTGGAATGGAATGTCCGCTAGTTGAGCGGCGCTGATATTGGAACAATCTTTCGTGTGGAGTGACGTTTGTGGCCGTACATAACAGCGAACGAATGGAATGAAGAGCATCTAGAAGTACTTCTTCCAACTGCGAAGACTTCAGACCGCGAGATCGGAGCGCTAGAGATATGGCTCCAAATGGTGATTATACCTTTCTACCTGGCCGTTTCCGCGAGGGTTATAAGCTGTCATGGTGTGTCAAAAGCGGAAATAGCCGGCGCCCCGCGCCGCCTCCTGAGCGTCGGCCGCCATAGGGAAATGGGCACTTTTTTGCATTGTTTTCGCTCTGATGACGCACTGAAACTAAAAACGCCTTAACTAGCTATGACACGCAATAGGAAGATGTATTAACTACGCTATAGAAACATTTCTGTACCTCTGTGACCAAAACTCGATCCGCCATTTTCATGTTTGTGAGTGATTGCACGGACAAATTAACATTGAACGCGGGTTTTTCTATGGATTTTTCCGACCTCGCAGCATTTTACCTTAATTTATTTCGTCAGGGTGGATTATTTCTCTTAACTAGCTATAAGGCGTTAAAGACAATTATTCAGTGCATATGATCATTCAAAAATAAATCACATCAGACTTAAACCCTATCCGCCATTTACAGTTGCATATCACGAATCAAATTAAAAAATCTAGTGGAGCAAGTTGACTGGTTCCTATCTTAGCGAATGTGCACGTCTACTTCGTGACATTTTAAATTAAATCGTGCTAAATTTTATGCTATGCTGAGTATGACACCTTTTTTGTAACTATTATTTTTATTTTTTTAAATAATTGATAAAAATGATGTTATGTGAAAAGTGAATGAGTAAATATTTCGGAGTTGAATACCGGAAAAGTTGACAGGGTTTTAATTTCGAGAATCTATGTTAAAGCCAAGCCACGCTATTGCACCTTGGTGCTAAAAAGTGGCTTGAATGGGTGGAACAAACACAAACATCAAAAGATAGCAAATCAAAATGGCTACAAAATGGTTACCTCGGATTATATATTGGGGGGGGGGGGGTTGACCCCTCCCCCCTTAAAAAAGGAAAAATACCCTCAAAAACAAAATTTTCCAACATTAAAAAACAGAATATATGTTAGATAACCACATATGGACAATACCCAAACCCAATTTTAAAGCAATATCTTTATTTTTGACTGACTTATGGCTCCAAAGTATGAGTAACTCATGACGTCATATTTTGAAACTGAGTTTGTTTGCTTTTAGTGACCAGATACAGACACATAAATTTCAGCGCTGCATTTCTGAGACAAAACTGGTCTAGAAACATGTTTTTTTTTGTATTTAGGTTGATCAATTTGAAATTTTGAACTTATGTGACCTGAGCTTGCCCTGAGCTTGACACTAACTTCACTTAAATGAGGTTAGATGGTAAATGACAATCAATATAGAATTATACGTGCAAAATAGCCCATGCAACATGTGTCGCATGACTTTCGTGGATCTTCTTCGCATAGCGACCTTTTATGACCTGCCCTTGACCTTGACCTTTGCAAACAATCTCACTTTAGCTTATGCTTATGCGGGTTGTGTATTATACCTTTGGGAGTACTTTGGGTGATCATGTTCGCAATCAAAGGCTTTTGATGGAAAGTATGGCTCATAAACTCAAATGCCTCGATTTATAACTTTTGACCCGACCTTGACCTGATATATGACCTCAATTTGACAACTTTGAGTACGCTTTAGATGCGCCTCATTAAGAGCTTTCGAATGCCATCTCGCTGCGAACATTGGTTCCGGAGATAACGATAACGACAGTCAGAGCCATCTATTGGTAGGCCGACGAACTATTCCCGACCGGCTATTTCCCAATCTGACACACCATGTTGTGCGGCTGCTCGCAATTCCGCGACTGTGGAGGAAGCGAATCAGCTCTTCTGACATAAATGACGACCCTCGATCGGAGTGAATGTAAGCAGGCATGCCGAAAATGGCAAAGAGGCGGCACAGGGGGTCGATGACAGTGGCTGATGACAGATCAGAGCATGGAAAAGCGAACGGGAATCTCGAAAACTCGTCCACGATAACGAGCAGAAAACGATTGCACGAAGAAGTGGGCAACGGTCCCTTGAAGTCCATGTTCAGCCTTTCGAAAGGCTGCGTTGCCTTGATAAGTTTTACCTTTGCAGGCACGTAGAACCGTGGTTTCATCTCAGTGCACACAGGGCATGTGGCAGTCATCTGTTTGATGTTATCTATAGAGAACGGCAAATTTCTACACCGCACAAAGTGTGCCATACGGGTGACTCCAGGGTGACATAGCGAGCCGTGTAGATCTCTGAGTGTGTTGCTATCGACCGCGGCGCAGTAACTCCGCGAGAAAGCATCAGCTGCAGCATTTTGATCGCCTGAGCGATAGACAATGTCGTACGAAAAACAGGAAAGCTCTATGCGCCATCGTGTAATCTTTTCGTTTTTGATCTTTCCATGTTGCCTGGCATCAAACATGAAAACTACCGACCTCTGATCAGTAACAAGCTGAAAATGTCGCCCTAGCAGGAAGTGTCTCCACTTCCGCAGTGCCTCAACTATCGCGTAAGCCTCCTTCTCAACTGAAGAGTGACGACTTTCACTAGCTGAGAGAGTCCTAGAAAAGAAAGCTACAGGCTTACCGTTCTGGCACAGTATCGCTGCGATTGCATGGTCGGAAGCATCCGTTTCTACGACAAATGGAGCTGAATCGTCTATAGCGGTGACCACAGCTCCCGCTACGTCTTGTTTCAGCGTCTGGAATGCGTCCACAGCTGTCTGTCTGAGTGGGAAGGACGTGCTCCCGACAAGTGGACGGATCTTCTCTGAAAACCTGTGGATCCAGCGCGAGTAGTGTGAAAACATCCCTAGTGCACGACGAAGTGAGGGACCATTATGAGGGACCGGGAGATCCAGGAGCGGCCTCAGCCGCTCTGAGTCAGGTCTGATAGTTCCATTGACTATGCTGTAGCCAAGGAGGTCTATCGACTCCGCACCGTAGGTACACTTGTCCTCGTTGAAAGACAAGTTGTACCTCTTGGCCACAGCGAGGAAGCGTTCCAGGTTCTCGTCATGTTCTGCTTTAGTCATGCCACACACTGTGACATTGTCCACATATGCAAATGTGTCTTTGAGATGCTCATCAGCGATGATGGCATCGATTGCCCTCTGGAATGCAGCAACTCCATTGGTGACCCCAAATGGAATTATACGGAACTGATAAAGTTTACCCCCAGCCTCGAATGCTGTGTAGGGTTTCTCTTCTTCTTTGATGGAGATCTGATGGTAAGCACTACGGAGGTCCAGAGTACTGAACACTTTGTAGCGAGCTACCTTTCCCACCTGGTCTTCCATGTTAGGCAGTGGGTAGGCATCTAACATGGTGAAAGGATTCACTGTCTGAGAATAATCAATGACCATACGCTTCTTGTGATTCTCACTGGCTGTGACAACTACCTGGGCCCTCCATGGGGAATCACTAGGCTCAATGATGCCTTTAGCCAGCAGTTTGTCAGTTTCTGCCTCAATGAACGGAGCATCAGGCCTGGAATACCGTCTAGACTTCACAGCTATCGGCTTACAGTCTGGGGAGAGGTTGCCAAACAAGGATGGCAGAGGCACCTTCATAGTGGTCAGACCACACACTGTCAGAGATGGTCCAGGACCTCCAAATGGGATCTCCACACTAGCATGCTGAACAAGCACATCATGACCCAGTATCACATCAGCACACAAATCCCGCAGAACAGTCAGTTGCACATCAGTGTAAGTATGTTCAGATAACACAATATCTACCACACAGTGGCGCGTTCGGAACACGGGGAAACCAACCACCAAATCAACACATCAAATCATAACAAGACGTAAACAGACGATGTCAAAGCAAGCAGATCCCATGTTCGTGTCCTCTCTCATGCAATCAAATTGAGATCCTTCCCGACGGTGTGCACGGCCACAAACATCATGTACTGCTTGTTGTTCTGGTACGTTTCGAGAGTGCGGTTACGCATCTCCTCCCAGGCGTACAGGTCGCGGTAGAGAGGACGCACATACTTCAGCCTGCCCTGGGTGGTGACCATCTCTAGCGCTAGAGGCACCTGCTCCAGCCACCGTCCCGCGATACACAGCCGCAGCCAGCGGTAGCGAATCTCGGTGTTAACGCGCGCGTTCATGTCGTAGAGTTCCTCCATCCTCTTCAGCTTGGTCAGTGTCAGTGGCTTCTCCTCCAGCAGCTGCGACAGGAACTCGATAATCTGGTTGGTGGAGAGGGCGTCGAGGTCGGTGGCGGAGAAGGGCGCTGGTTCCCTGTCGTCCCAGTCGACCCAGCGCTGACGCAGTTGGCTGCAGGCGTCGATGAGTGACGTATCAAACGTCGGCTTATAAGGCGGCATGCCGGGGGAGTTAAACCACGCCTCCCAGTCAACCTTGGCGAACACGCCCTCTTTCGCCTTCTCCGAGAAGAACTCGAGTAGGAACGAACGGAAATCTTCAGAGTCGATCGCCTGGAACTTGAACTTGGCCACGTAGGCTTTGAGGAAGGCCTCGATCTCCTCTGCTCCGCCAACAAGTTGTTCCAGGTACCACAGTAGCGTGTGGCCCTTCTCGTACGGGATGGTGGAGAAGGCATCCTCGGGGTCGACGCCCTCTAGCCGCGGCACGAGCCAGGTCAGCGGGTTGGTGGCGCCGCGGGTCCGGATGGAGTACTTGAGAGACTTCCAGCCGCCAGACGCCGACAAGTGTCGCGCAGGATCCCCGCGCAGCCCGCCCACGATCCTACGCTCTATGAATTTGGTGAAGCCCTCGTTGAGCCACGAGTGCTCCCAGTTGCGGTTGGTGACCAGATTGCCGGTCCAGCTGTGGATGATCTCATGCGCCACGACGCCAGTCTGTGAACGGTCTCCAGCGAGCAGTGTCGGCGTTACGAACGTCAGACACGGGTTCTCCATTCCGCCGTAGGGGAAGCTCGGCGGCAACACCAGGAGGTCGTAGACGCCCCAAATGTACGGACCAAGCATCGCCTCTGTCATCTCCAGCATCTTCTCCGTCTCGGCGAACTCGTAAGCGGCCCTGTCAACCAGCTCTGGCTCGGACCACACGGCGGAGCGGTTGCCGAGCGTACGCGACTCCAGGTCGCCGACGGCCAGGGCGATCAGGTAAGACGGGATGGGCACCGGCTGACGGAACCGGAACGTGGCGGAGTCGCCGACCGTCTCATTGCCCTCCCGCAGACCGGACATGAGTGCCATGAGCCCGGCCGGTACCGTCAGTTCGGCCGTGTAGGTCATCTTGATTGCCGGCGTGTCCTGCAGCGGCACCAGGGAGCGACAGTGGATCGCCTGGCACTGCGAGAAGACGTACGGCTGTCTCTTTCCGGCCGTCTGCTCCGGCGTCAGCCACGCCAGAGCCGTGCTGTTTGGACTGGTGCTGTAGGCGATCGACACCTGCACCGAGTCGCCAGCCGGCAACTCCACGTACAGGGCCCGGCCCAGCGCGCGATCCGGCTCGCCCCAACTCCAGCTGACCGGAGCGCCGGAGGTCGGCTCGGTGATGGCCGCGATGTGGAGGTCACGGGTGTCCAGCACCAGGCGTGTGGTCGCCGGGTCACGGCGCTCCACAGAGAGGTCCACTGAGCCGGCCAGCACCTTCTTGTCGAAGTCGACACGGAGTTTGAGGTGCGCGGCGGTCACGACGGCCTCCGACGGAACGGCGAAAGAGTACGAGTCGCCCTCATCCCAGGGCGTCAGCCTGCCTTTCGACTGGGATTCTGAAGCAGGTACACTTGCTGACCTGTCGGAACAACATGGGCTATAAATCTTCCCGCGCATGAGCAGCAGAAAATTATTGCAAGCATAGACAATTGACCGTCATTTGTGTCATTTGGTGCTTTTGTATAGTAATATGTGCATATGTGAGTGTGACATTGTCCTCAACAAATACAAAAATTGTTATAAATCATCGAACAATACTCGTCGACCATTGCAAGTGATTTTCAAATTCACTTGGCGATATCCTCGTCATCTTCGCTAGATACAGTGTACACATAGGTGTCGATTTATATACTTTGGGGGGGGCCTCGCCTGCTCCCCCAATGTTGAGTTCGCCCCCCCCCCCCAATGGTGCCCCCCCCCCCCCCCAATGACGTGCTCTCGGCCCCTCAATACTTTCCGCCCTTAGATTACTTGATATATAGGTGCAGGCATAGGTGTCGATTCAGTGTCGCAATATTCCATTTTTGCTTGGATGTCAGAGTGGAAAACTGGAGCCCCAGAAAGGTCATTAGAGTGGAAAATGATATATAAAATGGTACGATATTGATTTCTGTTTTGAATATGAAAAGCAATAGTTTTCTTTGAAATCATGTATTTTAGTCGATATTTATGGCTATTTATGTCAGAATAAATATCACAATTTATCATTTGGGAGTGGAATAGAAGCAATATCTTAATGTATAATTTGGGAGTGGAAACATTCACACCTAAAATAGTGAGCGAGAGTGTAAAATATTCATATTTAGGTGTCACATGGATAAAGTAAGTACTTACTTTATCCATGGGTGTCATTTCCCACCCAAATCGACAAATTTTGGGACACTGTCGATTTATATACTTTTGGAGTGGCCCTCGGCTCCCTCCCCCTCCCAATGTTAAGTTCGACCCTCCCCCCCCCCCCCCCCCCAAGGTGCTCTCGCCCCTCCCCCATGTTTTTTGGCCACTGGCGTATCCAAGGAGCCCCAAGGGCCAGTCTCCCAAATCGCCTAAAGTCGGCCAAAAAATGGCGCATTTCCCAATTTAAATGCAAATCTACGCATTGTTTACGAAGGGAAGTCTGTTTTAAATTACAAATTCATGCATCAAAAAGCGAAATCCGATGATTTAAAAAAAAAGAATTGTGTGAGTTTGGGCTTTGGCCCCTCCAAAGCAGCTTCTTTGCTGTTCTGGCATAACGAAAACGATTATTCACGCCGAAGCGTAGAACCTTTGCCAAGCCTGGGAGGGCCCAAGGCCATATATAGGGGAGGGCCTCGTACCGACCTGAGATGGCCGTTTACCACTTTGGAGGACCCTCAATCGATATAAAAGGGCGCTTTTCCGGCCTGAGAGCTTTAAGTCGGCAAGAGAGGAACAATGAACATCCGCTTCTTTGAGAGGATCATCGATCGACCTGAAAGGGCTATCGTCCGGTCTGAGATGCCCCTTGCCAGGTGTGGAAAGGCTTTACCTATATGCTAGTCTGAGAGGGTCCTTACGAGGCCTGAGAGAAGGAGTCTGAAAAGGCCTTTGCAATATCTTACAATTCCCTAGGCTTATCCAAGAAGGCCATTGTCAGACCCGAGAGGGCCCTGTGCCAGTTTGAGATTCCGAGATTCTCGGGCATTCTGAAAGCCATTGGTCGGTCGGAGGCTCGGCCAAAACTTTGACCTAACATTTTCTTGTACAATAATGCAATGTGTTATTTTTGGCCGATTTCAGTCGCTTTGGTAAAACCGTGGCGCTGATGTACTTGGACCCGTCCCTGTTCGCCCCCCCCCCCCCGAATCATGTGGAAAATCGACACCGCTGAGTGTACAATGCACAATGCAACTAGGTAAAAAATAAATAAATAGGCAGAGTTCTATATATAGAGAAAACACTTTACCACACAGTAGTCATGTTGTAGTGGATGACGATTTCTGACCTTCCAGGGAGTGGTGAAAACATTTTGAATAATCCTACTAATAAAGGTCGAAGTTCTCAAGCTAAATGTAAAAATTGCGAAACATATTCATAATATTTTACGATCAACTAAACAGTGACATTGATACAGACCAGCAACTATCACATACAAATATACCGTCGCTCTTTATCTGATATGCAAGAGTCTGAGAAGTGTTGTATCTTACTAACTCATTTTACATGTGGAATAAATCAGATAGTTGTATTGTCTCTTGCCTCCAACCTGCACAAGTATTTTGATTTCACGAGAGAAACAGTGTCTCTCACGTAAAAGGTGACTAAACTTCCTTCGCCAACACACGCTGTCACTGACCTTCTATTACGCGAAATCGGCCAGTTTGTCAGGCGATTTTCTGGGTGGTAGGACACGGAGTTGGGCTGAGCTGCCGCCTGGTAATCTGACAAAGAACATACACTGTGCAGGAGACACAGGCAGAGCGCCGGCAGCAGGCGAGGAGCGGCCATGACCGTCCCGTGCGGCAGCTGAGGCGCGACTGACGGTCGGCAGTCGGTTCATCTTGATATCAACACACGGCGCTGCAGCCGTGCGACGACCATCTGTGGTAACCGCAAGGACGATAAGATTGGAGGCCTTTCGTGACCTAATTCAACCCAAGGCTTCGGCAGATTTACCCGTCAAGGGCTCGGTCAGGAGCGAATTTGCTTATTTTTATTTGCACTGATACCAATGGACATGACAAAGGCTGTTCTAACTTTCATTCTCGTATTCCAACCACGCACGAAGTCTCAAGAAAGCACCACAATATTAGGATAGCAAATCATCACACATGTGCAACTGAAGAATGAGGAAAAATAAATAATCGGCGTGGTGAATCTTAATTACCTGTGGTTATATTTATAACACAATACCGAAAGAAGTCATAGTTCAAGACGGTTTATAGTATAGTACTATAGTCCCCCCCCCCCCTCCCCCCAACTGGTGAGGATTGCATTCAAGAAAGTAAAAACTTGGAGCAGCTTATCCTAGAATCCACTTCTTGGCAAGGTGCCAGAAAGTGGCCGGAATGTACCAGATTCCTCGAGGCCAACAAAACGCAGCAAATATTCCTGTCTCTTAGCCCCCGGCGGTAACGGTCTCAACTGCATGGGTTAGAATGTATTCAAACGTTCCACAGCTGGATGGTAACAACACTCGACACGACCGGGAACGACAAACTGCCGTCGTGTTCGATGCGTCACGTGTCGACACTTTCAGACAGCTGTGTCGTCGATGGGCTGCCTGGGGCGACATGCGACACCATCCTTATCCACTGCCAACAGCTCTTCGAACCATAGGCGTAGGAACAGGAGGGGGCAGGAGGCCTCACTTTTGGTCCTTCTGTGTTCTCAAATCTTGTACTTTGTTTAACGATGAAATTTTGAGATACAAAAAGATTCGCCAAGATGAGAAGAGCTCAAATATGCAAATACATCTTGTCTAGGGGGTTTGGTTTCTCTCAAGACGAGGTCACAGTCGCTTCGCATAGTAGGTGGTTCGTGCCATAGAATGTCAGGCTGGTTTGTCACCACCAATCACTGGAGCGGACCCGACCCCGTCACCCGGGCGCAGGTCACGGCAATCGGAAATCGGCCAACTCGCCTCAGTTTCATTCAGCGATCGTGGACCGCTCAGTACGGTGAATTTATCAGCGTCGTGCAGCGCGCTTCCAGTGATCTGACATGAAGGCAGTGCTACGCAGACGCACCACACGAAGGCATGTTGTGCCATGTTCGCGTACGTGATAAATAGGGACATTCGAGTGGTGTGTTGTGTTTGATGGTGGCGTGTCGTGATAAATGTGATTGACTGCGCTCAAGGGCATAGGCAATGGGGAGGCCAAGGGGCCCATGCCCCCCCCCCCCCCTGGAGGCCAGGCGGGCCTCCTGTACTCCATGACCCAAGTCCCGTAGCAAGCTTCGTTAATGACGTCACTGGTGCCATTCTTGTGTAGCATTGCAAAATATATCTGATTTTGAGTTAAAAGCTAATTGAAGACTTATTCGAAGTATTTTTTTTAAGTTTGAATTTTCTTGTTAACCATTATTAAAGGTATTGTATCACTGTATTTCATAGTAGTTGACACTTCAGAAACTTATGACGTAATAATATTGTATCCAATATACATTTCCCTCGCCTTTTGCTACTGTGGCGCAGTGCCGAGTGCTTTGCGAATACTTGCTTGCCTGGGGTTCAAATCATTCCGCCCTTATTTCATTAGAGTTGGCATAGTTTGCATGTTGTTGTTATTCATGACTTATACTGAGTCAGTCATGCATCACGGATGCTTCACGGATTGCTTCACGGATCAGTTTGATCGGAAACGTCACAGAGCCTCCAAAAATGCCGCACTGGATGTAAACAATGGTAGGGAAGGACGATTTTGTCGATGACCTTCATGAAGTACACAAGGTACTTGTTTTGTATTTGTTTTCCAAACTTACAACTTTGAATTTGGGAATAATTTAATTCTTAAATTTGAATAAAATAATTTTAAAACCATAACGGTTTTAAGTCTAAGAGAATTAGTTAGTCTAGAGTTAGTCTAAGAAATTGTTGCTAACAAAATCAAAAGGTCATTATTTCCCTTTAAGCGAGTTAAATCGCCGCTACGGTTCCAGCTACCGACCGAATCGGCGACCGAATGGCCAGTGTCCGGCCAGTGCCACCTTTAGAGACTGCTGCTTACGAGAAGAAAAAAACAGATTAAGCCCAGGGCGGATCCGAACCGGGAGAAAGGGTTGGTTGGGTGGGAGAGACTGTAAAATCCCCAAAAGTGTCTCAAATTCTAAAAACTCTGCGGATTTCGCTTCCTTCCGGGTTCATACCAATCTGATTTAAAACCAACTTGCTGTGGTAAAAGTTGCTTAGTTTTACTAATCAACACGGAAATGACAATATTTGACCAATTTCTAACGTTTGGAAATATGGCTCCCGAAAGTCTCCCTTGGCCAATGTTTACGCATTCGACACTACCTAGGCCCGAATATTTTAATATTTACTTGCTGGAACACCAGTTAAAAAGAACGAAGAACACCAGTATGACCCGATGCATCGACATCCAAATGAAATCGAACACGTATTGTCATGCCATAGATAACGAATGTATAGCTAATACATTTTCGCAGATACTTTTTCACAGCCACCCTTAGTCTGTCACCACCTCCATCGCTCCCAGGTCGTCTAGATGCAAATGCTTCTGCGCCGTATGCCACACGTCGGAGCAAAACTCGCATGTATTTGGTGACAACATAAAACAGGAGTAAAACGGGGGTCAGCTGCCGGTGGGCAGTCCCCCGACGCCGCACAGCGCCCCTATTGCACCGCGGCACCGGCGCCAAGCACTGGCGGGCCTCCTCTCCCGCCGCCCGAGCCGACAACAGTGGCCAACAACACTATGGAACGAGCTAGGGTCCCCGGCGTCCGCCGGGGACACACTACGAGCTGGGCGCGCCGGCCGCAGCTTAGTAGTAGGTCTCGTTCTCGATCCAACCGCCCGGGTTGCGACGCAGCACGAACCGCCGACACTCGTCGTAGATGAAGATGAGGAGGGAGAAGGGTAGGGGCGGCAGCCACCAGACGAACCTGCCGGAACACCGATGACGTCAGTGGGTGAATGCGATGCGAGTGTATGGAACGACAGAGATGGAGGGAATTATGTAAAGATAACTGTGTCTTTAAAGGGCTTCTCTAGGAAGGTATGCAAGGGTAGAGTCGTGGATGGCGAAAGATGGTCAAAAACAAAACTGAAATACATTGCAAGTTGAGAGCGATTGAGAAGGGTCACCTGATAATGGTGTTGGTGTGAAAGCTTGTTACAATGCCACATATAAAATGTATATGGTAAGAAGGTGACTTAGAAAGCTCAAACGTCGATGGTGGAAGGACAAGGAAACAGTTTGTAAGTACGACCGGATGAGCAAGGAAAATCCGAGACAAACAACAAACCTGTAGGGCACACCAGGACATGGTTGTTGGTGAACATAGCCGCCTGCCGACGCCGGTAGGAGCGGGAGAGAGCCTGTGGTAGGTAGGAGCGGAGTTCCGGAGAAAAGGTTGAACGCCGGACCAGGAGCTGAGAACATTAGCCGTCCAGGACGGAAAAACGCAAGAAAAAAAACTAACTAAAAACAATGGGTATACGGACGAAAGAAGTACATAACAATGCAGCGTCTATGAATAAGAAGCACATTTTCAGTGCTGCTGACTGGTTAAATCAACGTCTATCGCTCAAACACGTCACGCAAACTAAGGTCACCAGCATCGATAAAAAAACCTTGAACCAGCATCAGCCACCCCCACCCGCGCCCCCCGCGAACTGACCTGAGCGGGTACATCCGCAGACCCTTGTCCATGCCCGGTGTATACGAGAGGAAGGCGGCCAGGCACGTCTCGAACACTATACCGAAGTTGAGCGCCCAGTTGTTCATGCCCTGCTGCATGACCGAGTTGCGGCGCGTCTTACAGATGATCAGATCGGCCCACTGCACGATCACGATCGCCACGAAGAACGAGGTGTGGCACGTGTACTCTAGCACCTTACGGTCCGCGTACGTCTGTTGGACAGGCGAGGCGAGGGACAGGTCAGTTCAGGTCGAGTCAACAGGTCAGTATGCAAAAGAAATTGATAGATTGATTGATGGGTAAACTTAAATAGACTCGTCGACAAATTATGTACGCATTGGGGATTTTCACAATTGTAGCGAAGATATGTCCACGACCACAAGTCACTCCGCTCTCATGTCAGAGCCGCGGTACGCACCCATTCCTGGCCGTACGAATCCTTGAGATCGTTGACGGCCTTGGAGTCCCAGGACTTGCGGAGGCCGGACAGGTCCCAGGGCAGGAATCCGTTCTCAGCCATGATGATGGTGTAGCTGAAGAAGCCGGCCGCCGCCTGGATCATACCGATCTGGCCGTACGCGATGGAGATCAGCCTGCCGACCGACAGGCACAGAGCGGCGTCAGAGTGGGGCTCCGTAATAGAAGAAAAACACGCATTACATGTCCGCCGTCAGAAGAGATTGGTAGATCAGTTACGATGAATGTGGTTAGATAAGACCAACAGATGCTGAAGTGCAGATGATGGAAGTAGAAAAGATGCATATTGCATAGATGGAATGGGCATAGACAAGGTAAAGCAGAGAAAATGCAGAAACGTATGGAAACAGGGAAGCAGAGCATATGAGGAAACATCAATCAGAGAAGATGATAATGTCATACCTATAAGACAAAAAGGTATTTACAAGCAAACGATACGATGCGCCTGAATGTGAATAATGAAGAGACTCGGCCCAAAAATACAAAGCGAGATTATAGTAATCATTTAGTTAGGTAAGCTATTGATATCAAAAGGACGGCTAAAATATATAAGTGGCCCAATGACAACACCATGCATTCAATGTATGGGAACATGCAACACGATTTTTTTTCTCTCGTATATACTCTTAGGTCAGATTTTACCTTCGAGTGTACAAATATTCATACAGCGGTGATCCATCTTTGGGTTAAAAGGCCAGAAAACAGCAAACCATACGTGAACTTGCCTTTCCTGGAGCACGTCTATTAACATTTTTTTTCAGAACACAGCGTCAGAGCGTGCAGTCTTAGTCAGACATTAAAATGCTACCAGCTATCGAATTCCCACCAGTAACAAACACGAAAATTGAGCTATTACGATGACGAAAAAGGAGGGGTCGTTAGTAATGCCATCAAACCCTCCGTCTAACACATCTATCAAGTGTTAGTCAACACGTCAAATTTAGGAGAACAGCACAGCCGTCCTTCAGACAATTCGGCATCACTTGCCACAGTTACCTTTCGTTGACGAGTTTGTCGGTCTGTGGGTTACGCGGCTGACGCTTCATGATGTCCGACTCGGCCTTTTCGTAAGCCAGAGAGATAGCGGGCACCTAGAGGACAGACAGACGGCAGAGCCAACTCAAACGGGTGCCGAGCGGCGCCACAAACCACATGCCGAGAGAGCGGGCGGGCTGTAGAGGTGTGCTATAAACGTGATCACGACTACCTGCGGACCGGTGCCGCCCGGTCAGGGTCGCCCCTAGCTCCTGGGCTGTGGATAGTCGGGCTGCTAGAGCTAGCTCTTGGCTGCTAGAGCGATCTCCTAGGTGGTGGGTCGGGGCCGCTCCTAGGTGGTGGGTCAGCTCTCCTAGGTGGTGGGTCAGCGCTCCTAGGTGGTGGGTCAGGGCCGGCTGGTCGACCGTGGGCCTGTGGCGGTCGGAGAGGCTGACAGTCTGACAGTCTGGTCTACATACTCACCGGTTTTCTCGTCACCGTCCGAGCCGTCAAGGCACCGCCGCAGAGCCGTCACACTGTTAACGTTACCAGCGCGCCTTCATAGTGCATATCTCAATAGTGCGGTAGGATCTCCAACTGCAGGCGGCCAGCCTGCATCTAAAGGGAAATATTGATGTTCTCGGACTCTAGAGACAAGTTGCTACCTCTCTTAGCATGTTAACCCAATGATAGTAACCTGAAGCTGCTTCTGATGCTTCTGAAGCTGCTTCTGCTTCTGATGACGCACGTTGTCTGCACCTCTTACCGCGCGTACATCAAAATACTGAAACGTGTTCCTCGCTGATTATCTCGCCTGTTTATAAACGTGTTCATATCTGTGCTGCTGCTGCATGCCAGCATTTATCCTCCTCTGTCCGATGGTTGTCAAAGCGAAAGGCATGCCAACGTGTGATGGAAACTGTAAAGGGCAGCCGGGGCGGCAAAAACAGCGCCCCGGGCTAAAAAGGGTGAGCCGAGCGGCGAGCATGCTAACCGCGAGCGCGGCGCCGAGTGTTACCTTTCGTTAACAAGTTTATCGTGCAAGGGGTCCCGGGGACGCCGCTTCATAATATCGGACTCAGCCTTCTCATAGGCCAAGGAGATAGCCGGGACCTGGGAGCGAGGTACGGCGTTACTGGCGCACACAGACAGTTAGAGATGGACAGGAGCGCGGCGAGCGTATACAGACAGATAGAGCAGCTCGACATGAAGGCTGCACCTGTACTGGCGCAGTCCGAGACAGTTAGTGCTGGGCAGGCGCTCGACAGTCGTACTGACGCACACAGACGGAGCAGTTATAACCGGTTAGAGGCGGTTAGTCGGCAGCAGACACAGTGCGTGGCGGACAGGAGGGCGGCAGTGTTCAGTGCGTGTCGGACAGGAGGGCGGCGGTGTTCAGTGCGTGTCGGACAGGAGGGCGGCGGTGTTCGGCGGTGTTCAGTGCGTGGCGGACAGGAGGGCGGCGGTGTTCAGTGCGTGTCGGACAGGAGGGCGGCGGTGTTCGGCGGTGTTCAGTGCGTGGCGGACAGGAGGGCGGCGGTGTTCAGTGCATGGCGGACAGGAGGGCGGCGGTGTTCAGTGCGTGGCAGACCGGAGGACGGCGGTGTTCGGTGCGTGGCGAACAGGAGGGCGGCGGTGTTCAGTGCGTGGCGGACAGGAGGGCGGCGGTGTTCAGGACGTGGCGGACAGGAGGGCAGCGGTGTTCAGTGCGTGTCGGACAGGAGGGCGGCGGTGTTCGGCGGTGTTCAGTGCGTGGCGGACAGGAGGGCGGCGGTGTTCAGTGCGTGGCGGACAGGAGGGCGGCGTTCAGGACGTGGCGGACAGGAGGGCGGCGGTGTTCAGTGCATGGCGGACAGGAGGGCGGCGGTGTCCAGTCCGTGGCAGACAGGAGGGCGGCGGTGTTCACCACAACACAGCAGCAATGATGCAGCAGTAACTACGGATATTTACTGATACCACGAGTCAAGGCACGGAAACTTTTGTTAACGTTTAAGTGAAGGCCTCGTTTTTTAGTCTTTACATTGTCCAAACTTCGGTGTGGTGGAGCACTCAGATAAAATACAACGACTTTCCTTTATGTTGTCAAATACATTGATAAAATGCGTAAGAAAATATAATTTTGTAAAAAAGCTAGTAAAAAAACAATAAGGACACTCCACCTGAAAATATTTAGAAGTAATTGGTAATTGGGTAACCATAAGGAAGTGAAATAACAGGATTAGTTTAGGCCTTAGCAGTCTATCATGCAAACATAGCCGAAACGATGGTAACAACACTTAATCTACCATTCCACGCACGCACAATCTAGCAGCATGGCAAACACTGCTTAGATCAAATTCAGAAGTACGAATCGCATTTGCTGTAAGCGCATGTGCTGGTGATACGGTGGAAAGCCCTCTGCTGACCGACGGGGACCGGGCGCTGTCCGGGTGCACACTCACCATGTCAGTTCCCAGATCGATGCAGAGGATAGTGACGGTGCCGAGCGGCAGCGGGATGTCCATCAGGATGAAAAACAGGAACGGAGAGATCTCGGGGATGTTGGAAGTCAGCGTGTAGGCGATCGACTTCTTCAGGTTGTCGAAAATCAGACGGCCCTCCTCGACACCGGTGACGATCGAGGCGAAGTTGTCGTCGAGCAGGATCATGTCCGCGGCCTGTTTGGACACGTCCGAGCCGGCGATACCCATGGCGACACCTACCGGACGGACAAAAGAATCAGGTCGTCAACAGCAGTTTGAGATTGTGCCTCGAAGTGTTTGTAGCTGTAACTGCCCACTTCGCCAATGTAACTAACAGTAGAAGCTAGATGGCACGAGCGTGTTTCACCGATTCCGAAGCAGAAGTTCCCACAGGAAAAAACGTGCGTTTTAGAGCGTAGGGTCGGCCGAAAGAACATACAGGTAATTACTGCAGTGGTCGACCTTCGATCACATCAGTATGCCTGCATGTTAAGACTCCTTAGCCACTGTACTTAACTCATGGCTGCTCCATACGTCAGTCAAACCCCCAGTCAGCCATTCACTCCGGCAAACCACACCGCCCACTGACTGACAATATCGGCCTTAAACCACACCGCCCACTGACCAATATCGGCCTTAAACCACACCGCCCACTGACCAATATCGGCCTTAAACCACACCGCCCACTGACCAATATCGGCCTTCTTCAGGGCGGGCGAATCGTTGACACCGTCTCCGGTTACAGCCACGATGGCGCCCTGGCGCTGGCAGCCCTCGACGATGATGAGCTTCTGCTGCGGCGAGGTACGGGCGAACACGATCTCGGTGTGGTGGGTGAGGATGTCGTCCAGGTCATCGGGGGTGATGTCGCGCAGCTCGGAGCCGTGTACCACGGCGGCCTTGGCCTCGCGTGGGTTCACCTCGGACGGCGGGATGTTCAGACGCTGGGCGATGTCCTCGACGGTCTCGTTACCTGCGCAGAAAGCGGTGGTCAGTCAGACAAAGCGGGGGCAACGCTGCCATGTTTGGACGGCGGAATGTTTGATGGTATTTGGGAAGAGTGGAAGTTAGCATAGGTCCAACCAGCCCACTGGTCCAAATATGCAGATAAATTGTATTCACGAGTCCCCATCCTCTTTCAAGCATCAGAGAGAAAACTGCATAACAAAATTCATGGATTAATGTGAATAACCAACTAGGCCTCAAGGAATGATAGGATAGGGTTGACAAGCCACCACTAAAACAAGTTAGCATATACATATATACAACTTACAAAATTCCTTTACCATATGTAGAGCGCACATTTATCCGAAATAGATTCTCTGTTTATCACAAAACCTTCTGCCGATCAACGTCCTTTCGTGGTCTCGTTCCAGCACATTGACCGAACAACCGAACACCAATCCGCATTCCGCATCAACAACCGAACACCACTCACCCTCGGAGATGATACCGACGCTCTTGGCGATGGCCTTGGCTGTGATGGGGTGGTCACCAGTGACCATGATAACCTTGATACCGGCAGAGCGGCACTTGGACACGGCGTCCGGCACGGCGGCGCGAGGCGGGTCAATCATCGACATCAGGCCGACGAAGCGCAGGCCCTCCAGCGGGAAGTTGACCTCGTCGCTGTCGAAGGGGAATTCGCTCGGGAACTTATCGCCCGACAGAGAATAGTCGCAGAAACCTGCGGCAGGCGGAGCGGGAGGTGAGACATGTGGATAGTCGTTTCGGCAGGATAATGTGCACCGACTTTAAGTTGCAGCTCCAGATATCGTTGAACACCTCGCCATGGTTTGTAACTTGGAAAACGCCCGCAAAACACGGGAAATCCACAGCTGTTAATCAGCTGTGGATAAACAATGGGGATTGCGTGATTCGATGTCTAACTCAGTTTGTGCATGCCTTTGATACAAACTTTGACGAGTCCAGTTGCTAGCCAGCGAACATCAATGGAAAACTCCTTACCACAAAACGCCAAATTCCCCAGAGATTGGATTAACATCGAAATCGATAACACAAAACCGAACTTCACAACATAACAAGTATATGCAGCCCACAGGCCAAGTCAGAGTGTCACTGACCAAGCACACGCTCTCCGAGTCCTCCGAGCTCCAGGTAGGCGTTGTTGAAGGCGTCCTTCGTATCCTGGTCGAGCGGCTTCTCCTGGCCGTTGAGCAGGATGGTCGTGCAGCGGTCCAGGATGCGCTCCGGAGCGCCCTTCATCACCAGCAGGTTCGGGTTCTTGGCGTTCTCGTGGCGGATGTCGTGGATCGAGACCTGGCCGAAAGGTGAGGCACACGGTCAGCACAACAGCTTTGACGGTGTACACAAGCAGGCATCAGCGCCGGGTTCGGATTATTTACAAAGTTAGAAAGCTTGAACTTGCGCAGGGATTTGCTTCACATAGTTTCTAGAATGAAAGCACTGATCTACTTTGCTGTCAACTTCAATGCACGTCAATGACCACGCTATACCAATGTCTACTAGGCTTTACTATTGCATAAACAAACCGAAACTCAATTATCGCTAGCCTAAAACGCATTTCGTTAACTTAGGACAGTCTCCATTTCGCCGGATCAGCAGTGAAGGCGTCACGCACCTGGAACTTGTTGGTGGAGTTGAACGGCACCTCGCAGACCTTCTTGTACTTGTCACGGTATTCCATGACCTTGCCCATGGCCAGCTCGCAGCACTTGAGCAGGGCAGCCTCCGAGGCGTCACCGTTGACGTCACGCTTCAGAATCGGCATGCTCTCCTGGCCGACCTTGAACTCGGCGCGGTTGCAGAGGGCGGCCACGCGGGACAGCGCCTTCCAGCCCTCGGTGTTGCGGTCATAAGAGGCACCAGACTGGTCCTCGGTGGTGTCAGCCTCCATGATCTGATTATCGTACCACATATGGGCCACGGTCATCCGGTTCTGCGTCAGGGTTCCGGTCTTGTCCGAGCAGATGGTCGAGGTGGAGCCGAGCGTTTCGACAGCCTCCAGGTTCTTGACGAGGCAGTTCTTGGAGGCCATCCGCTTGGCAGTCAGGGTGAGGCACACAGTGACGGTGGCCAGCAGACCCTCGGGCACGTTGGCCACGATAATACCTGCGGAGGGTGGAAGGGCGATACTTGTGTCACAATGAGACCGTCAGTGAACGGTTGGAGAGTGGGGATTGTTGTTACATTGCAATGTCGCCCTTTCGCTGGTCGCGGCGTAGGCAAGCCTTTCCGAGTCAACAGCGAAATACGCCTACGAATAACTGGAGAGCATCATGATGACTTATCCGTTCCAATATCGGGGTTCATCCAAGCCTCCTCAAAGTCACTTCTTACTTCTTCATAAACTTACAATCTCACGGAAGCGCTACACAAACATAAATATTGTCATGTCATCTATGGCCACTAACTCCGGCAACAGAAGCCCTTGGTCAAACCAATCCAGACACACAGAGAATCAGAATCTAACCACAAAAAGACAGAACGCGCGTACCGATCAGGAAGATGACAGCGTCGAGCCAGTCATAGCCGAGGATGATAGCAATGATGAAGAAGGTGACTCCGAGGAAGACGGCCACGCCAGTGATGATGTGGATGAAGTGCTCGATCTCACGAGCGATGGGAGTCGAGCCAGATTCAATTGCGGAGGTCAGACCGGCAATACGACCCATCACGGTGTTGTCGCCGGTGTTGATGACTATGCCCTTGCAGGTTCCTGGAGACGGGAAGCCAGTGTTGGTTGAAAATGGTACCATGACACAGAGCAAACAGATGCGGTGGGCACTCTCCTTTTGACCGAGCCCATTCTGGATTTTAAGTTCGTTTATTCTAGACGTTTCGATCATCGACCTACCATTAGTCCAACCAACAGCCATTGACCCACCAGCATTGACTCATCGACAGTCGAGTCAGTAACCATCGACCAATCACACAGGCCATTCAACTATCGACCCAGAAGTGATAGACCGGCCGATGACCGACCACCGCCCGTTTCGGCTTACCCTCGACGGCGTTGGTGGAGAAGAAGGCCAGGTTCTTGGTCTCGAGCGGGTTCTCGGCGGTGAACTCCGGGCTGCGGCTCTGCGGCTCAGACTCTCCGGTCAGGGAAGAGTTGTCCACCTTCATGCTGCGGGCTTCGATGATGCGTATGTCAGCGGGAACTCTGTCTCCGAACTTGACATCCACCAGATCGCCGACGGTCAGCTCCTCGGCGCGAACAGTCGCCTTGGAGCCATCACGGATGACCAGGGCGTACTGTCGAGAAGACGTAGAGCTAATATTAGCCATGATTCGAATAAGCAAGGCGCCGGAACGTAGCGAGGAGATGTAGATGGCAAGGCTAGAAAGATGCCCGCAGTAACAACCTAAAAGGCAGTTTCCGTGCAAGCATCGAGTCACTGTCTTTCAGGTGAATAACTGTGTCAACTGATCGCCCACACAACTCTCCTGCAAGAGCACATCAATGTGTGATCTGTACAATGTGTGATCTGTACAATCTAAAAAGTACGCCAGTCATGGCAGCATGTGTGGTATGTGCTGTCGAACATTTGGCTAGTCACTCTATTTGTTGCAACGAAAGTCGTGAGCAGAATCAGTTCCGAGCAATTCACGTCGATGAAGTGTGTCTGTGACAGCGTTACAAGACTTTACTACATCCTCCATTGCAGACGTACACACCTGCGGCACCATGTTCTTGAAGGACTCCATGATCCGGGAACTCTTGGACTCTTGGTAGTAGGAGAAGCAGCCAGTGATGATGACGACAGCGGACAGCACAACACCCAGGTACAACTGCGGAACGCAAGCACAGCATATCAGGTCAGTATAGTTTCAATACTTAAGTAATATCAGTTCCAAGAGAAATAAATATTATAAGAAAAAAATATAAAAAAATACAAGAAAAAATATTCGAAATAAGGAATTATTGACAGCTTTAACAGAGCCAAACCACTACCACTTAACGACGAGGCCGTTTCTTGTCTTCAAATTCCGCATACACATTTATTTCTTTATTCATGCCACTCCACAACAGGTCATTCACCCAGTTACAGGAAGTATCGGCGAGTCACATTTGCGCCACTGCTAGGCTACGGATAAATCAGGAGCCCATCCCCGAGCCGGTTGCCCCGAGATTCGAACACGGGACCTCCCACACAAAAAGCGAGCGAGTTACCGCTGAGCTAACCGGTCTGTAATAGTGTGCAACATTGTGCATTTGGTTCAGTCTGCGTTTCTAGGCCTGCTAGCACAATTTGCTCCTTGCGAGAGATAGAGGGCAAAGGGTTACATTGTCCGAATATTATTGTAGAAGTGTAGTCGCTAATCCAAGACACATTCCACTAAATTGCTATGACGGCTGCAAACGAAACACTAGTGCTGATTGCACCAGACTGGTTATTGATTCAACTTTTTGGAACGATTCAATCATGATTCATTTTGGAATCTAAATAATTAACACGCGCCCTGGAGGGCCTCTGATAATTACACGCCCTGGAGGGGGTGGGCGGATTTCAACCCCCCCCCCCCCCCCCTCCCTCCTATGATCTCGAAAACCACCCAACGTAGCGACAAGCGGAAAACGACGTTAGATAGCTCGAGACAGGCTCTTGCGAAAGTATTTCGTTCATTTTTATCAGGTTTTTTATCAGAGGAATTGAGGTCACCAGAGGTCATCCAAGGGTTTTCAAGTTTCAAGTTTTCAGATTCAAGTTTTCAGATTTTCAAGTTTTCAAGACTTCGCTTCGAACACCCCAAATATCTCGGGAACCATGATAGTTGGCAGCAAACAGAAAAAAACAATCGAAAGCCCTCGACAAATGCAATAGAGATAGGTGTCCTCAGATTTGAGCTCAGGTCAATAGTTTAGGCTCCAGAGGTCATCAAATGTCGGAAAAGGTATTTTTTTGCAAACTTTTTTTTTTCGCAAATAACTTTTTACATAATAAAGATAAAGCAATAGTGTTTACGCCATTGCGTTTGTCTCGTCAATGCACTTTGAATCACATGCACGGTGACCGGGTTAGGTCAACTGAGAAATTTGACCTCAGGTCAAGGTCAAG